>JAUZST010069417.1:0-22026 GCA_034779995.1 Parotocinclus haroldoi | reverse complement strand
CCCCCCCCCCCCCAAAAAAAAAAACAAAAAAAAAAAAAACAAAACAAAAAAAAAACAAACTAATTGACCTAAATGAACCCCTAATATTTTTGTAAATATTTGATTATGCAACATTTCATGGGACAACACTGAAGAAATTACTAATCTAAAATAGTCGGTCTACACCTTGTATAACAAGTGTAAATTTGTTGTGCCCTCAAAATAGCTCAACACATTATTGTCTAAACCACTGGCAACAAAAGTGAGTGCACCTCTAATTAAAAATTACCAACTGGTGCCAAATTGGCCATTTTCTCTCCCTGGTATCATGTGACTTGTTACTGTTACAAGGTATCAGGTATGAGTACGAAGCAGGTGTGTTAAATGTGATGTTGTCACCCTCTCTCGTATTGGTGGTCACTGAAAGTTGATCACATGGCAAAGAACTTTGAGGATCTGAAAAAAAAGAAATGTTGCTCTAGATAAAGATGGAATACACTGCAAGAAGATTTCCAACACCCTGCAAATGAGCTGCAGCACAGTGGCCAAGACTCAACAGCAATTTAATAGGACAGGTTCCACTCAGAACAGACCTCATCATGGTCAACCAAAGAAGCTGAGTGCACATGCTGAGCATTATATCCAAACATTGGCTTTAGAAGATAGACATAGGAGTGATTCCACCATTGCTACAGAGGATAAATGAAGAAAGCATCTTCCAAGGATGATTTGCTATGATTTAAGATACATTTAGTATTTATTTAATTAACATCTAGGCCGCCCATGGAGGATGGGTCCTCTGTTGAGTATTGGTAATCCCAAGGTTTCTTCCTACCATTTTAAGGAGTTTTTCCTCGCCACTGTCGCCCTAGGCTTGCTCAAATTGGGATTGGCCTTTAAGGTCTTGTATAACTGTAAAGCTGCTTTGAGACAATGTTACATTGTAAAAAGCGCTATATAAATAACATTGAATTAAATTGAAAATAACAATGGCCAAACAAAATGTTGTCACTTAGGAGTGTATAAACTTTTGTTGGTTTAGACATTAATGGCTGTGTGTTGAGTTATTTTGAGGGCACAGCACATTTACAATGGTATATAAGCTGTATACTGACTACTTTACCTTGTATCAAAGTGTCATATCTTCAGTGTTGTCCCATGAAGACATATAATAAAATATTTACATAAAAGTGAGGGGTGTACTCACCTTTGTGACATACTGTAGGTATGAACTTAATTGAAGTGATAGCACAGAAGCATTCATCCTATGACTGATATAGACCCACTGGCCTCTTTAGTAGGTACACCTGTTCAACTGCTTGTTAATGCAAATATTTAATAAGCCAATCACATCACATCAACTTGGTGCATTTAAGCATGCAGACTTGGTCAAGACATCATTAATTTCAACCTGAGCATCAGAATGGGGAAAAATGTGATTTAAGTGACTTTGGACATGGCATGGTTGGTGATGAGCTGAGTATTTCAGAAACTGTCGATCTACTGGGATTGTCATGTGTAGCTGTCACTATGGTTTACAGAGAATGGTCACAAAAATCAGATCCAGTGAGCAGCACCTCTCTGGGCAAAAATCCCTTGTTGATGCCACAGGTCAGAGAGGAATGACCAGGCTGGTTCAAGCTGATCGAAATTGAACAGTAACTGAAACAACAGTTTGCATGGGTTCACCAAAACTAGACAACAGAAAATGTGCCTGTTCTGATTAGTCTTTATTTCTGCTTATATTTTCACTTTTGGATGGTGGGGTCAGAATTTGACATAAACAAAGCACATAGCTCTGAGTTCCCTGGTTCGTTCTGGACCCCGGGCACCAGCACTTCAGCTACCAATGAATGAATGAATAAATGAATGAATGAACATGAAAGGTTCAGGGTGGCAGTGGTGTAATGGTATGGGGGATATTTTCTTGGCTCACTATGGGACCTTAATGCTAATTGACCATTGTTCAAAAGCTAAAGCCTACCTACATGGTATGTACACGCTGACCATGTCCATCCCTTCATGATCACATTGTACCATATTTTGATGGCTACTTCCAACAGGATAACACACCACAAAGACACATTGCAAAGGACAAATCATTTTATGGTAAATCCAATAGAGCACCTTTGGCATTTGGTGGAATGTAAGATTCACATCACAAATGTGCAGCTGATAAATCTGCAGCAATTGTGTGATGCTCTCATGTTAAGAATGTTAAGGATGTTATGGATCAAAATCTCAGAGAAATGTTTCCAGCACCTTTCCAATTAAGGCAGTTATTAAGGCAAAAGGGGTTCCAACCACTAGCTTGGTGTACCTAATAAAGAGGGTGAGTATGCTATCAATGCAAAATCACGTTTGCATGTCCTTAGCAAAAGAGCAAGTGTGATGCACTAATGAGCTTGTTAGTTAAAATGGTATGTCATTACTTTTTAGGGCAAAGCAATCTGAGCTCAAATTGTAGGCGCAGAGCTTGTGAGTTTGCTATAATTACATTCTGTCTATTTCTTGAATAGACACAGTACAAGATCAAATCTACTTACAAGACATTTGCTGCTATTCCCTCAAACAAACTACTCCTGGAACAACAGGTAAGAAACTTTCACATGCCAAATAGTAATACATAATAGTTATTATAGCAACAAACAGGAGCATACCTGCAAATACAGTATATTTAATGACTTTAGTGAACAATTTAGTTCAAGAAAATCACAGTTATTATTTCTGAACACGGGAACATTTTGAACTGTTCAAATGAAACGAAGTGAACTACTGTGAACTGTAATTTTATAACTGAGTTTCTTTTTAGAAATTAGAAAAACATATACATATAATTCGGCAGTCTACAATACATGTCAATTACATTGTAATTTATTGTTAATTAAACAACTTAAACACAATTAGAGCAAAAAAAATATTTTTGATGGAAGGCTGTGCTTTTGGACTTCTGACTATAATGCATGCATTCATCAACAAAATAATGCCGAACATGTCAAATCAGAAAAAGGTTAGAGCTGATATATGGGAATACATTCCAGTCTTTCTTTAAGGACCATTGTTTTCAAACATTTTAACAATTTGCTCAAGCACTTGTTTGTAAAATGTAGATCCTTTGGCAATCTTTGTTTTGAAAGATTTAACTTTTCCTGGATGCTGCTTTTGTACAAACTATCATCATAACCTGTTGGCATCACCTGTTTGAAATCAGATAATTATTTATTTAGTTTTAAAAATGTTTTATACATTACAAGCACTAAATTGTGCCCATCCAAACTTTGTTGGAAATTAATTTGACTGGTCAACACATTAAATATTTTGGGTTCATACTGTTTGCAATGAAACACAAGTCAAAGTACATTCAAGGAGAAATGCACATTTTATTTGCCCTCCCAATACCATCCTAACTTTTTCTAAAGGAAATTTAAGAAAATAAAAAAGAAAATGTATTTTAAAATAGTAAAATAAATACAAATACAATATTTAGACTCACAAGTTAAAGATTATAGAATTGTAACGCTAGCACAAGGATGGCGGACTGAAACGCAGCTTTGGGCGGTTAATTTAGGAGACGTAAGGCGTAGATCGTGGTCAGACAGTCCGAGGTCGAAAACACAGCAATAGCGAACAGGAACCAGAGGGAGAAGGCGATGTTGAGATCGGAGAACGAAGCGGAGGTCGGAAAACAATACTAACAATACTAATCGTGTGGGGAAGTGTGTAGCGAACGAGGGAACCAAGTTGCTTAGCAGGGAATGAGTGGAAGTGCGCGGTATAAGTGTGGTGTGTGCTAATGACGGCAGATGAGTCCCAGGTGTGTACAATTAGAAAGATGGTGACAAAGTGCGTGTGATAGGCTGAGTTTGGTCACGCCGGCAGTCCGTGGGTGTGACAAGAATATTATGAAGTATATAATATTTCTTAGAATTAAGGATCATAGAGTGGAAAATAATTGGCACCGTTCTGTTTATCAAATATAAGAAAACTTTGGTTGTTAGGTGCAACAGTGTGTAATGTCTAACATTATGTTCGTAACTAACAGTTATTTGGTATTTGCTTAAATCTTCGCACTGAACCAGCTAAGTGATACTGAATTGGAGACATAGATATTTATCCCAACTCAGGCCTTTAGGCACTGCACTTAAAAGTCAAATCAAATAATCAGTATGTTATACAGTGAGGAATGTTGTATTTCATATTTATTTCCATGCTCCTGGAACTTCTGGCAATAACAATTACTATCTGCCAGGTTAAGTCCATTAAATTTGAAGGTTTTAAAGCAAAGACAATAGATTAGTGTTGCAGTACTTGAGTCTTGGTCTTGTCTTGGAGAAGAGTCCAATGCATCTAAGGTAAAATCTGAAAACAGAAAAACAAGTTACTGCTTTTCTCATTCAGAATCCATTTAACACTTTTGTATTTTGAATAGTATAACCTTACGATTGCAAGTGTGCATTGTTGTTGATAGTTTTTGGTTAGGGGCAGGTTGTTCTTATGATATCATTTAATGATAAAAATGAATAGAATGGATGCCATTATTACTGTATATTCAGGTGACTTTATTTGGTTCTGTTTGGTACTTTTGATTGAGTTTTAGAAAAAAGGGGAAAGGGAATCAACACCACCATTTGCTTATAAATGTTACATTGCTCATTCCTCCATACAGATCTTCTCCAGATCTTTCAGATACATGACCCCATCCAGCAATCCTTCAATATGGTTCAGTCTTTCTGTCTTCTTTGCAGGCAAGCACCCCTAAAGTATGATTTTTCAACCACCTTGCTTCACAGTTGAGACAGTGTTCTCATACTTCTTCTCCCTCCAAACATGGCAAGTGGAGTTTATACCAAAAAGCTTTATTTTGGTCTCATCTGACCACATGACCATCTCCCATGCCTCCTCCAGAGGGTCAGTGCAAACTTCAAATAGGCTTGGACATTTGCTGGAGTGAGCAGGGGTACCTTTCTTGCCCTGCAGGATGTTAATCCATGACGGTGTAGAGTGTTACTGCCGGTTATCTTTGAGACTGTGGCCCCAGCTCTGTTCATGTCATTGACCAGGTCCTACATGTAATTCTTGGCTGATTCAGTCATCTTGTGTTTCTTCCATTTTCTATATAATTGCGCCAACAGTTGTTGCATTCTCACCAATCCCTATTGCCCTGTAGGTAATGAGTCCTGGTTGGTAGGTGATCAAATTTATTTTATTTTATTTTATGCCAAATTATGCAAATGAATTATTTACAAATCATACAATGTGATTTATTAAATTCTGTCTCTCGCAGTTGAATTGTAACTACAATTAAAATGACAGACCTTTCCATTCTTTTATGGTGGGAAAACTTTTACATGCAAGGAACAATGCATGTTTTATTTGCATTTTCAGTACCGTCCTAACTAATAAAACTTAAGGAACTTAAAGAAGAGAATTTGAGAAATTGAAAGAGAGAATTTATTTAAAAAGAATACAGTAAATACAATTAAATATAATAATATAAATACTCAAAAGTTAAAAACAATATAATATTATGAAGCATATAATATTTCTTAGTATTAAAAATCCTAGAGTAAAGAAATAATTGACACTGTTCTGTTTATAGAATATAATTGTGTCTGTATATATACATAATATATATAATGCAAATACATTTTTTAAAAATGTGTTTTTTTTTCTTTAACTGCCACAGTTGAAGTGTACCTACGATAAACATTACAGCGCTCTCTATTCTTTGTAGGTGGGAAAACTTGCAAAATTGTCAGTGTATCAAATATAAGTAGTATATGATAATAAGAAAATATAGTAAATGATAATAAAATCAATCATTTTTTCCATTTCCTTTTTATTCTTGTATGATCTTAATCATGTTTTGGTCACACCCAGTCTTCTACTTGGCTCCAGCAGGCATGATAACAACATTACTAGGTTAATGATTGATGCCATTGTCATGGTTGCTGGGTTATTTCCACCAGGACAGGATTTATTACTGCACACAGGTAGAAAAAGACTGAATGAAAATAATTTGTAGTTGTATCAAGTGTGAATTATTTGTGTAGTAATTAACTGTATTTGTGTGTTTAAACCTTATTTAAAACACAAATTATTTCCAGTTTCTCTCTGTGGTTTGCTCTGCTGCACTTCTGAGTCATGCACAATTTATCATGACCAGTCACTATGTCTATGCTTAATGCCTTTGCCCTTAGCCAAGCGTTAGCCTAATGCATTTGAATGCTTGTATGTGTGCTGTCAAGCACCAGAACAAGCACAAGACAACTCCATACCTGAATCAGCACCAGCCAGTGCTTTTAAAACCCAGTACATTACATTACATTACATTACATTGCATTTGGCCAAAGCGACTTACAATAGTTAAATACAAAATAATAATAAGTTAAAGGTAAAACATCTTAGATGGGGCCTTAAGGAGGTCAAAGAGAAGTAGAGAAGCGAAAGAGAAAGATGAGGTTAGAAGTAGTTAGTTTGTTAGAGGTGTTAGGAGAGTAGGTGCTCTTTGAAGAGCTCTGTCTTCAGGAGTTTCTTAAAGATAGCAAGAGATTCTCCTGATCTGGTAGGGGAAGCGAGTTTGTTCCACCTACAACTGATAAATGATGAAGTATTGTACACTTGCCCTTTGGGAGCATGATTGTCCGTAGATTGTTTTTTTTTTAAGACAATAAGTACATTTTTCTGAAGAATATTCGGTTTAATTTAGTTTGTTTATTCACTGAAGTATTTCCTTGCTTGTATGATTTGTGCTCAAAATATAATGATTACATTGCAAGTTCATACAGAAACCATCTTCATGATGGTTCTCGTTTAACATTGTGTCGATCATGCGATGTTCATGAAAGGCATGTCCACATATAGTGCACCACTTGCAGACCATTCATTTTTTTGGTTTAACATAGAACAATACAACATTACATTTAATAACACCTCTTCAAGAACTGCTTTTTATTTTTATGTTTTTTTGCCCCCTCCCAAACACTAAAATGAAATATACACTCTTGGGTAGGGTTCCATAATGGTATGGTATGGCATATGGATTGGATATGGTCCAAGTTTGATCAGAACTTTGACCTATGTGTGGTACAGCTTATCTCAAAGTGCTTCTTGTAGCCAATTTGTGAGGTATTATAGAACTTTTGAAGCAAACTTCAAAAAAAGCCCTTTTAATCTTGAACCAAGTGACTCCAGTCACTTAATTCTGGTTGCATTACTAGATGAAAATAACCATGCAAAATCTGGATGTGTCACTTTCCACATGTGGTTCATGCAGTGCTGCATCTGTATTTGCCTCATATAGGTTTTATGTCTCTAATGAGCTCGATGAAAGGCACTGGCAAACTGTCATTAATACAGGCACTTGTCTCATGGCTGAATGCATATTTGTGGATTTGTACATTTAATGTTTTTTACTAGAAAAGCAAGATACATTAGACATACATAGGTAGCAGTGTTTCCTAAAAAGTCTCTGAGTCTTGAGTGTATACGTGCCACAGATGTAACAGAATGTATCAGAGCTATTGTATGGACAGATTTCTGCAGTTAACTGATTATTCAAGTGGCCGTCGATTAAGCAGCCACATAAAGATAAAGTAATCGGAGCAACTAGTGTGAGAGAACACTTTTGCCAGGTCCTCTAATTCTTGCGGGTTTTCCATTCTTTTGGCCTTATTTACACAGTGAGAATTCACAAGTAGGATCTGGCAACCTTGGAAATGAATACTGAACTGCTAAATGGCTATCGAACACTTTGCGGAGACTCTGACACTCAATATAGTCAGGAACAATTTTGAAAAATTTGATTATTTAATAGTACAAATTGTGGTTTACGTCACATCTTCATGTGAGATTATTGGCTGGTCACGAAGTAGGAATCTAATTATTGTCCATGTCATGTAAAGCCAGAGGTTTTGCATTATCTGATTACTAAAGTGCATGTATACGCCTTGATCGGATTACTGACAAAATCTGATTTTCTGCAGTTACCAGCTTTTTTTGTGCACGTAAAATTTAAGAGTAAGATTTGTACGCCCTAACGAAGGATTCATTTTGTATTTAATGCACTTTATGTCTATTGACTATGTATGCTGTTGCCTGACGAACAAATATCAATATGTCCATGTGAGCAGCTTTTTTAGCTTGTCTGTCAGCACCTAGTGCATGCCCAGGTCCGACCACAATGGCATGCAACATACTAGTAAACTTAAAATATGATAAGGAATCACAAAAATAGATTATATCTATAAATCTGTACGTGATAGGAAAATATGGTTGTGATTTTCATGATTAACAGCAGAAATTCCATGAAACATCCCCAACGTTGTTCAGGAAGCAAAGTTGTCCAGTTCATTGAATAGAGGTTCAATGCTGAGGTATGCATCCATAGGCCCCTCTTTATAGCCACATCTGAACCATGCCACACAAACACGGTACTAAGAAAAAAAATGTCATTAAATTAGTATGGGTATAGAAATATTCGTATATTATCAGTTACCCTACCTTTTACTGGTGGCAATATTTTCATATTTTATCAGACTTTTTTATAGTGGTTCATAAACTTACATGTTTTGGCTTTATTTAGGGAGTTCATCACTGCCAATTTCTACAAATATGATGTCCATATAAGGGAGATTAGATAGGAAATTTGTTAAGCTCATCACGTCTTATGTATTTTATGGAACATAATCTGTTTATGATTACTGACTAGCCAAGTAAGCTAGCTCTATCACTTGCATCCTGTAATCAGATATTCTGGCACCTTTGAACCAGCTCTCGGATGTTAGTGTGGGATTTATAGGCAGGGCCAGGCTGGTAAGTGAGACCTAATATCTGAATGATAGCGAATGTCACCTCCGTTGTATTGGCAGTTGTTGGGATTGTTTACATGATTGAAGCACAATTTCCGGTCCTCAAGAGGGCAGCATTCTCCCAGGATTAAATTTTCTTAACGTCACTGCGTAGAACAAAGCACCTGGTTTTAGATCAGTTATTCCATTTGTGAATATAATGTTTCTAATATTGGTAAAACATCAGTGAGACTAACTGGGACACAGTTAAAGCCCAGTTTCAGATTTGTTTAAGATGTTTGGACATTTTTGTAGCAGAAGCTCATTTATGTAACAGAAACATGCTTTGTGTTCTTCTTAGTAGACATTACCTCATACTAGTACAAATAAGCAATGGCTCAAGAACACCCCTTAGAAAAATCCTGTACTGTAGGTCAAGTCGCAAAGAGTCAATGGTTTAAAAAATATTTTTATATACATGTTTGTATTATCTTTAAATATTTCATTAAGTTTGTAGGAGCAGCGCGATTTGTCCTATCCAGAAGGTCAGTGTTGATAATTGTTTATGTATAACAGGATTTGCACTGTTATTAGTTAATTAGGATGACCAGACATGCCTTATCATACCTGAATATTTTATTAGATGCTATAATCATGCAGATTAAATTTTTATTATATACCAGTTATATAACAGACAAGCCTGGTTTACATTTATAATGACACACAGAGAAATTTCTATGCTGGTTGGCTTTTCTTTACAAAATAAGGCACTTTATTTGACTTTATATATAAAATAGAGAAGTGCTTGAAAATCTCTTTTGGATTTTTGTATATATCATCATGATTTTGAGGTAATACATTTCCATATCTCCTATTGATAAACCGAAACCAATTACTGATCAGATGATTAGGTGTTTACACGGCAGGGATAGTTCGTGTTTTGCTTGTGCCTTAGGTTTGTTATATAACTGGGATTTTTAAGACAATGTACACTTATTAGCCGTAGTATTAGATGCACTGTCATATTAGATTGTTAGTACAGTTTACTGGTGTTCGGTTAAAACCAATACTCTGACAAGCTCATAAGGTAACACACTACGCTCCTCCTTCTAATGTGTTTTAGATTTCCCCAACGGTCCAGGCCATAAGTGTGAAAGTGTGGCACTTGTCTCATGGCTGAATGCAGTGTATTTGTACATTTAATGTTTTTACTACAAAAGCAAGATGCATTAGACAGACGGGCAGCACGGTGGCTCACAGCTAGAAGGTCCCGGGTTCAATCCCATGGTGGAGCGGCCTGGGTCCTTTCTGTGTGGAGTCTGATTGTCCTCCCTGTGTCTGCGTGGGTTTACTCCGGGTACTCCGGTTTCCTCCCACAGTCCAAAGATAAGCATGTTAGGTTAATTGATTACTCTAAATTGGCATTGACGTGTGTGTATATATGTAACTGGTGTTGAAATGAACTTGTGTATAAATATAACCTTGTGTGTGTTGCTGAGATGGTCAATGATGCTGATAACGACGTTAAAGAAGCCAAATGAACAAACAAACAAACATTAAACAGACATAGGTAGCAGTGTTTCTTAAAAAGTCCTGAGTGTATACTTGCCACAGATGTAACAGAATGTATCACAACTATTGTATGTTGCGTATGGACAGATTTTTGCAGTTATCTGATTATTCAAGTGGTCAGTATTCAAGCAATCAGATAAAGAGAGCTGGATTTTATCCGATAATCAGGGCAACTAGCAGGAAAAACGGTCCAGGCCATAAGTGTGAAACCCTTAAACATCACATGCTTTTACTTAAGAAGCCATTTTCCCAGAGTAAGTCTTGAGTTGACATTCACCATGTGGTGGAGCTTCTTGCTCACACCATGACACTGGAAAACCTGACCGGACTTGTTTAGGCCTCAAGCAAAAAGAGAAAAAGAGAAACAGGCAGAAAGGGAGGGAAAGAGGGAGTAGCTTCTATATTACAGTCTAGGCTTCCTTCTCACCACAGCCGAACTTGAAGAGTGCACCAATGCTTGCCTGAATAAGAGACATGAACGCAGTGCTAAGGGCGCACGAGCTGACTGGCACAATGCTGAACCTTATGAAGAATGACATTGAGCTCAAGGCTCACCTGGTGATGCTAATGTGCTGTATGGGTCAGTAGCTTTCCTCCACTACTTACTTTTGCTTGCTGTAAAAGCTGTATATGTGCGTGAGAGTTCCTTTATTTCTCTGTCAGAATGATAATGGAATGAACTTTGTAAAGATTGTAATCGTCCTTGATAAAGTTGATGAGCGGTTCCATCACCTGCTGTTATTGCAGTGTCTGCTAAGGGTTGGAATTTATGGATCAGCCAATATTTCTCGTTCATAATATTGCCTTAGATAACCTTTATTTGTGTTACGTTGTCCAAGGGTGATTGCCTGTACTGCATGCTCACACAGATATTGCTACGCTTTAACGTTTAAAGCTCATCCCTAGAAGAATGGGGAAGCTGCTGGTACAGAACACACCTGCTCAGTGAACGCATGTGTTGTGTAAATCTGATGTTGAGTTGTGTAAAGTTGATATTGTGTAAAGCTGATATTGTGTAAAGACAGCCTGAATACAGACTGTTGCTTTCGTTAACACAGGGCATAATGCGGCATTTACATTCACTGCCATGTTGCTCTATTTCCATTCAGTATGAACTGAAAATGCTCTCTGTGGGCGCGTGCAGGAATGTTGCCATGGTTACATGTAACATAAAATACTGTGGTTAGGAAGAACATTTAATGGAACCAGTGCCTTCATGAGACTGATTCTTTATAATATGTGCTCTCTCTTCTCAGACTATGGGAAACATGGTATAAAGTACAATAAATAATAAATAATAAGTAAATAATTTTTAAGTCGGAAATCATTTGCGAAGCTAGCTGACTTTAAAGGGTAAGGTATTGAACTGTAGAACAGATGGGCCTAAGTTCAAGTTTCACTTTGGCCCTAGCTACCAGTGTTACATCTGTGAGCAAGACCCTCAACTCAGAATTGCTTGGATTGTAGGATTGTATTAGTCCCTCTGTACAAGAGTGTCGTTATCTAATCAGATAAATCACACGACAGCAACTCTAGGCGCACTTAGGTGCATATAGGCATGGTCAAGATGACCTGCTCAAGTTTAAAATTCAAAATGGGGAAGAAAAGGGATTAAAGTGACTGGTCTGAAGAGTTTTAGAAGCTGATGATGTACAGGGATTTTCATGCAGCCACACGGCTCTAGATTTGACAGAGAATGGTCTTGCTGATGCCAGAAGTTAGAGGGGAATGGCCATTGCCTGGCCTAATAAATCTCTGATTTCTGTGTTCAGAATTTCCATTTCCGTCAACATTCGGATCGAAGGCTCAAAAATCGGTGTAAAAACCTGGATCCACAGGTCCAACCTGGTCCAGTCTGGTGGAGGTGTAATGGTGTGAGAATATTTTTTGGCAGACCTTAAGCACCTTAATACCAACTGTGCATTATTTAAATCCCACTGCCTATGTGAGTACTGTTGGTAACACATAACACAGAAAGCTCAAATCATCTCAAACTGGTTTCTCGAACATGACAATGAGTTCACTGATTTCAAATAGCCTCCAGAGTCTACAGATCTCAATCCAATAGGAAACATGGTGGAACGGGAGATTGACTTCATGGTCGTGCAGTCGATAAATCTGCAGCACCTGTGTGATGCTGGAGTGCCAATAGGGACCAAAATCGCTGAAGAATGTTACCGGCACCTGTTGTTGAGTTTAGGGTTTCCAACCTTGTACTAGCAAGTACCTAATGAAATAGCGATTGCATGTTACATTTGGTTTTTTGTCATCTCGGACATAAAACCACATTTACAAGTTTAGGAGCAATCTTTAATCCACTGATTTAACCTAAATAACAAAATAAAACACAATGTCTTTATTGTGATTATAAAGGTACAATTGAAAATGTAAAAAGGTCAAGTATATGACAAAGTTCATGGGATGTTCCTACATCCCATCCAACATTTTTTGCTGTGGAGCTTTGAAATGTACTTCACTGTGTTACCTCGATGTTAACACACAAATTCCCATTGAAAATATGCAAATATGAAAATATTTTTTTTCTTTTCACAGATGAAAGGGACAGAGTGCAGAAAAAGACTTTTACTAAATGGATCAACCAGCATCTTCTCAAGGTAAGCCTTTGCACATCCTTCACTGAAACCTGAAACATGTTTTTGAATGGCACGTGATAAAATAAAACCACGTAATCAAAGGTAATACGTTGCTTGTTTAATGTCTGTAGAGTTTGACATTGCGTTTACATTTTACATTTATGTCATTTATCAGACACCCTTATCCAGAGGGTTAATCATTTTTGTTGTGATCGTTTTTATTCTCATTATTATTTCATTTGGCTGTACAACATCATATATCCATATATTGCAACAGTATATTAACACATTAAATATTATTAATAAATAAATAATCATTAGTACATTACAGTATTATTGCCTTTCTGACATTTTATGACCTATTTTAACAAGATGAATTAATGAATTTATTCATTTATACTGTATGATAACATAAAACTGCATGCAAACTTTAGACCACGGTGGTCATTCTAGTAGTTATGGAATCCATAGACCCAGACCACAGTCTACCCTTACAAGTATGATGTGCAATTACAGTCTGTACGTCCCCTGTAAATACTACAGATGCAATTTTATTGGCCGATTTCTAATTTTTTCAATATATGATGGCTGATTCTGATTTTCTTTCTGCCTAAGAATGATGAATGGCAGCAAGAGGAAACAGTTTGGAAAGAAAGATAGCAGAAACTTTGGCTTGCATCTGTCTCTATTCTCTTGGCCACAAGATATATATCACTACAAATATTCTCAAATTGTACTTTACTACAGCCTTAATAAGAACCCTAGTGCAAGGGTACAAGTACAGTCGATTCCGGTTAATGGGACCACATCGGGACACACATCGGGTTTTGGATTCTAATAACTGGCTGGTCCAATTAAACGAACATACCCTATGTTACAAGATGGGACGTGCTATATTTATGTAACATATTAAATGTTTATTAAACCTTTATTGTGGAATTTACATGTATAGCGAACGTACAAACAAGAACTACTGTTGCTTACGAACTTTGTTTATTGAAAAATACATTTGCAAACAAGTTTTTCGAAACGATTTACAACACAATGTATAGATACTCAGCATGTGAAGCATAAGTTCTTACTAAATTCCAGTCAACGAGTGTGATTTGACATGCTTTTGCTGTGGCTTCTTTTCTGTAGTAAATGGAAATGTTAGGCAAACCCTGTAGGTGGCAGTAGAGGGCTGGGGAGAAACTCTGGAGTTTTCAGGTAGTTATGCCAGAGACGAAGAGTTTCTTCACGGATATTACGTTTTTCTTATTCGCTCTCACGTTCTTTGGTTCGATTAAGCGTAGTTTTGGTCCAAATAAGCGAATAACATTACACGTATGTAATAGGATTTTTTGGTACTTTAGGATTTAGTCCGAATAACCAGGGGTCCAATTAACCAGAATCCACTGTATATGCAAAGACAATGAATAGCTACCCACCTCACTCATAGACGGTAAGTCATACATCAGTACCGTATTAAGCCACTGAAAACACTAAAAACAGCCTTGTTCTAAATCCTAGGCATAAATGGTAGAGCAATTTAAAATATGCACTGTGAGCTTTTATCAATTACTGTATTAAAAAGACATACAGATAAAACAGATCACAGACCCACAAAATAAATGACTATCGAGCTAAACATTGGGACTGGGAAACAAACATGTCATGTTTTTATTTATAATTTAATGAGTCATGTTTTAATTTAAAGCTCTGTACACACATGAACTGTATACTGAATTCATGTTAGTCAAACCACTGTGCTGTTCATGTGTGTGGCCGTGTTGGTTTCACAGTCCGCGTGCCAAGTGTAAAGTGTAGGCGCAGGATCGGCTATACACTCCCCTCTGAAAGTATTAGAACAGTCAGGCCAATTGTTTTATTCTTTTATTCTGTAAACAGAAAACATTTGGGTTTGACATTAAAGATGAAGATGAGACAAAAGATCAACATTTTAGCTTTTATTTCCAGATTTACATCCGGATCTGATACACAGTTCAGAAAATAGCATCTTTTGTCTGAACCCACACATTTTTATTGAGAGCAAATGTATTGGAACAGATAAATGTAAAATAAATCAAACAATTTTTCTTGCTAATTAGTGGTTTGGATCTTCTGGTGAAGCCTCTGGATTATTGTTCATGAAGTCTTTTCTGAACACTAGATTGTGATACCTTCACTCCTGCCTTCTGGAGGTTGTTGCTAATTTCACCAGCTGTTGTTTTAGGTTCTTTCATTATTTCATGCCCTTTTTCTGTCATCGACTGCTGTTGTTTTCTTTGGTCTACCTCTTCAAAATCTGTTACTTAGTACTTCAGTGGTGACTTTCTTGTTCAGGACATTGGCTAGGGTCAATATTTATGCAATGGCTCTGGTTGATTTCCTATCTTCTCTCAGCGTCACAATTGCTGGTTTTTTACACCCATAGACAGTGCTCTGCTTTTTATGTTGGTTATTTCGCTAAGTGTTTCCCTAGGTGAAACCCAATTCTGAAACTGAGCATAGACATTCAGCGCTATTTACTGTTATTGTTTGGATGATCAATGTATTCGGACACACTTGGTCAAAAAAACACACCCCGCAGTCACATGTTCCAATACTTTTGCTTAGCAGAAAAATGGGTGGGCTCGGAAAAAAAGGTGCTACCTTCTGAAATGTAAAAATACTGTAAAAAACAAGTTCTTACTAAATTCCAGTCAACGTTTGAAGAACTTATCCAGTGTGATCTGACGTGTTCTTTTGAACTTGAACAAAATCAAGAAAGTGGTGGGCGTGGTCACCTCCCACTGGTTTTGCTCTTGTCAACACAACATTCATCCCAAAAATCCTCCCATATCTCACTGATCCGCTTTGCATCCGCTCTAAGTGGCGACTTGTGGCTTCTTTTTCTTATTTGCTTCTCACGTTCTTTGGTCCGATTAAGCAAATAACATTACATGTATATAATAGGATTTGTTTCTGTACTTTAGGATTTGGTCCGAATTAGTGGTCCTATTAACCGGAATCGACTGTATTAGTTTTGCTTCTGTGTTTAGCTATAGTGTTAGCCATTAGCTCTTTAGCTGACAAGTTTACTTTTGGTGATTAAGTGTTTCCTATTTGGATTAGCACCTGATCTGTATGTTTCTATTAGCGTCGTTTGCTCGTATTGACACGGTTTGTCTGTATTAGCACTGTTAGTTTATATGAACATTGTCTCTATGCGTAAGCATTGTTTGTTAGAAGTAGCACTGTCTGTAGATCTTAACAATAGCTAGTTGCAATAGCATTTTGGGTTAGCTTAGCCATCTTGCCTCAGTCTTTCTGCGTTCATCTTGTTCCATGTCTTCTTTTTTGTTTGTTTGTTTGTTTGGGTTATTTCACAGCGGTGAAAGGGGCCGTTTTAACGACAGACTCAAGGCTAGCCAAACCGCAAGGCTGTTAAAGGCTATTAAAAATTGTATATATAATCTAATTGTGGCCTAAAACTTTTGCATTGAATTATATGCATTCTTATGACTTTTTGCCATTCTTAGTTACTATGCACTGGTCTGTCTGTAACCATCAATGCTGAAAAGGAGTGGTTGAGCAAACTTGTTCAGGTGGTAAATTGCAGAGATCTCTAAAGTAAAACAATAGTTTCTTTTAGCCACAATTACAGGCCTAAATGTTGTTTGGGATATTTTAGCCCCCCTGAAATAGACATGCCCATATCATCCCTGTGTCTAATGCTATGCCAGCTCACATCCTAAATGCTTCTGTAGCTAGACTTAACAACTCTTAGGGCTTTTAATATCAAATTGCTATTAATATCTATTTCACCTAGAGGAACTAAACTTAATGTATATTGTGTTTTTGAGTTTCTTTATTTGGTACGAAGCATAAACTCTTGTGTCTTTGTTTTGGTCACCAGAGTTCCAAAGTAAAAGATGGATACTCGCTGGTATTATCAGTGTGGTTCAGTCTTATTCAAATGATTTGTCAAATTTTTGTAGCTTTAGTTTCTTCACAGTTGAACACTGGCTTCCATGCTTTGTTGATATTTAGTTTAATCCAGCTAAATCCATTCAGTTGAATCTTCCCATGTGAACAGTATTATTAGTGCCACCCCAAGCTATAATTGGTCCACCCTATGCTTGCAGAATGCTTTTGGTTTGCCTACATTTCATTGCGTACCGATGCATGTTTTATAACATTGGTCTACCTAATTTTAAAAACATTTTTCGGAACACATTTCGTAATGATTTTTATGTACTAAATTCAAATATACTACACACAAAAAATAGGGGCTATTTCAGAATGAATTCTCTCGTAATGAAGTATTCTTTTTTTTTAACCCTATCCTTTTTGTTAGCAGTGTACAACAAAGAAAACTGTCATTTATCTCTAGTTTCCATGCAATTGAAGGCTTTGTGTTTTACTGTTACTTAAATTAATCATTAATACTAATTTAGTTATTAGTTCTGAAAATATAAAAATGCACATGTATTGTTCACCAGATTACTTTAATGGATTAATTCACATTCCTAAGCACAACAAGTAAGTAATATAAGACATTGGACTGTATAAACAGTATAAAAGCCACAGTAACTGGCTTCTCGGCCACTTTTTAAGAGACTCTTGTAATCAAGCATTGGATTTTCTCTGATGTGTCCAGCAGTAGTCTGCAAGCATTGAAGGGTTCTATTTGCCCTGATCTGTTCTTTCAATTTCCCGGTGAAATTGCTCACCATGCTCGCTGACCGCAGTTTGGTTCAAAGACGTCTAGAGGAGAGTGCAAGAAATGTATTTTTAAGGACGTTACAGCCATGTTACGGTTATTTATAGGCCTGATGGAGTTTTTTCGCCAACTCTCCATAGTTCTTCGCCCTGGTGCCTAGGAAATTAGTTACCACTAAATTTACCACTAAAATCCAGGAGATACTGGAATGTTTCTGAATTTTTGTCCATTGCTTTCACAAGATCCAACTTGATAGTGTTGCCTGTAGTTGTGGTATCATCTTTTTGGTTTGATGACTGCTAGATGAAGACCATTTTTGTCCCCTGCTGTATTGTTCTTCTCTTGCTCGACTGTCCCATTCAACATAGAAAACAGCAATATTTTATGTATCCACCCTGGAGAACAAGCACTAGGGCAACTACCTTGAAGTCACCACAGAGGCACCGGTGATGTTGTTCATAGTTTATGCACATCGCAATTTTGATTCAAAAATCACTTCACCTCATAAATTATTTGCCTTATTATTGCAATTACCGATATACTGTAAGTAAAATGACTGCTGGGTGACTGATAGAGGGAGAATGTAAGACTCATATAGAGTTGTGTGATGCAAGTTTAATTAGGATTGCATCATCTAGCATTCATTATTCATACAGAGATGATGCAATACTGATGATGCGATCTTTACCTAGAGTTATATCCTGTGAGGCAATATCTACACACCCATGTATCATGAAAATAAGAGCCATTAAAAAAATACTCATTGTTTTTGTTTTTAGCACCTCAAAACTTAAGTGCAACGCTGTGATTTCTTAATACATTTTGTAGTATTACTGTACTACTGTTTTTATTGTCATTTATCCTTATTGTGGTATCCTTTATGCGTAAGCATAATATCAACAGATCAGGCATAACATTACGACCATTTCCTTGTTCGTACACGGGCGGCACGGTGGCACCACTGCCTCACAGCAAAAAGTGTTCAATCCCAGGGTTTATCGGGCTGGATTTTTTCTGTGCAGAGTCTGCATGTCTGTCATGTGCCTGCGTGTTGTTACTCCGGGTACTCCAGTTTCCTCCCACAGTCTAAAGACATGTATGCTAGGTTAATTGATTACACTGAAGTACCATTGACTTGAGCGTACATATATGACTAGGCTTGAGATAACCTTGTGTGTCTCTGAAATGGCCACTGATTCCTATAGTGACATTAAATAAAACAAATAAACCTTATTTCTTCACCACTGTCCATTTTAACAGTTCCACTTAACATATAGATGCAAGTCAAGTGAAGAGGTTTTTATTGTCATTTCAACAATATACAGTGGAGTACAGTACACAAACAGTAAACAAAATAATGTTATTCCAGGACCAAGGTGCTACATAAAACAGTGGACTACACAATACGACATAAGCGCATGTGTGCAGTAGCATGTGCAGTGACGCAATACAATTCACAGTAAATACGCAAGACAATATACTATAAATACACAAGACTATTTCGAGACAACCAACATTAAATACAGGGAAAGGAACAGTGCAGTTAACTCCCTAAGTAGTGGGAGCATTAGGGTGCAGTCGTGTGCCTTTGGAGTAAATTTAAATTGTGTACTTTAGACACTGTAAACACTATAATATGAATATTTCCAGCAGTAATAATGTTATCCAGTTGTTTTAGCATTAGCAGTAGATGCGTGGATAGTTTTTTTTCAAGAGGTGAGGATTTGTGTGTGCGTGTGTGTGTGTTCAGTCCAGTCACTGATTTGTTCATATCAGACTGGTTGTTCAAGAGTCTGATCATTTGGACGACTGTGCAACAGCTTCTTTCTGCAAACTACTCAAACTCCCAGACTGTAGGAAGGAGAAGAGTGTGTGTGCGGGGTGTGTGCGCTGTCGTCCGTAAATGCTGGTTGCTTTGCGGATGCAGCGTGTGGCGTAAATATCAGTGATGGTGATGAGAGAGACACCGAGGATCTTCTCAGCCGTTCTCACTATCCGCTGCAGGGACTTGGGATCCGATACCGTACAGATCCCAAACCAGGCACTCTGTAGTTCTACAATTACAGACAGTCCATCGGTTTCTCTACATACTCCTATACGCTAATAGTATCTATCTATAATCTAATACTCCTTTACTCTACTGTACTGTAGTTTACTATAATGCTCAGGACTGACTGGTCGTGTGTTAGTGTGTACTGCATTGATATGAGTGGATCAGACACAGCACGTCTGCTACACTAAAAATACTACTCTACTCACCTAAAATATCCAGCCACCAACATCTTGTGAGCACAGATGAAGGCTTAGAGGATGACCAACACAAACAACTGATGAGTTACTGACTTTACATCTGGTGTAGCAATATGGTAGGTGAGTCCTATGCAGAAAGTGAACACAGTGTTTATAAACTCCAGCAGCACTGTTGTGTCTGATCCACTCATATCAGCAAAACGCACACTAACACACAACCACCACGTCAGTGTCAGTGCAGTGCAGTGAATGATCCACCACCCTAATAGTTCCTGATCTGTGCTGACCCACGGGAGCTCCTAATCAGTGGAGAACAGGGTAAATGGGAAAGTATGTAGAGAAACAGATGGGCTTCAGTCTGTAATTTGCAGAACTGTCATTATAATTATAGTGTTTCCTTATTGTAAGTGGAACTGGTGAATTGGACAGTGAGTGTATAACCAAGCTGGCGTACGTGATAAAGTGATCAATGGGTGTATGTTTTACAAAATCACAACTGAGTAGTGGCTTAATCCTAATACTTCCTGGAGCCCTTTGATCAACATTGCAAAGATTATGCCACTGATATTGTAATAAAAAAAAGTCATTTTTTTTGTTTTATCCATATATGTTAAATAATGGTTAGAAAGTGTTGGATGTTCATAAGTTACATTTAAGATTCAAAATAACTTGCAGCATAAGCCAGGAAACACTTTGCTATTCACTGCTCTTAATTATCAGTCCTTTATCACTTTGCTGACGGTGTACATTACCTAGAAAATACTTGTAGCTGGTTTGCCCGCATTCAGGTGAGTTGCAATTGCCTCTTGGGCTGTCCTGAATTGTGTTTTTATTCATCTCAGGCAAAACAGCAAGCGATAACGTGTTGGTCGTGTTTTTAAATGAGCACTCATGCTTGAAATAACAGAACAATGACATTTAAAAACATTCTGTTTAAGTACATATGTTATCTAATTTTCCCATACAGCTGTGATTGTTCCAAAATGAAACTCTCACAATCACTAACAATCATAAGATAAGATAAGAAAATCCTTTATTCGTCCCACAGTGGGGAAATTCACCGTGTTTCAGCAGGAAAGGATAGCAAGGCACTCAGTACAAACAATAGACAAATAAACTGTACAGTATATACAATATGAATAATAAAAAGTAAGAACCCTGCAACTCTATCATCTACTCCTGTATAAGCATAAATGAAAATGGAACTGAGCGAAGCTGTGTATAAGTGCGACCAAAATCACAACAAATAGCTGACATTTTTAGCAAAACACTTGAAGAATACAAACTAACACTAATTTCCTTAGAAACATTTAGCCCCTGTCAATGGTGCATGGTCATATTTTAAATACATTTCAAAATATATAATTCCCAAAATGTAAACAGTTCCAAAAATTTGTTTATGAATAAAAATCAGTTAAATGGTTTTCAAGTACAACTAGATTATAAATCACTAGAAGTACGTCAAATCGTGTGGTATTTATATTGAATTTATAATTTCAGTTTTATGTGAACTTCAAAGGAATCGCTTAAGTTGTAAAAAGGATCAACTCTGTATAGAGGCTACAATAGGCTATATCCTAGGCTAGGTAAAATGCTACACAAAGTGCTGTCTTTCTACAGAACATACAGCGTACAGCATTTACCTGTTTCTAACTTAGTTTTTGCACCCATGTGAGAGCCATGTGCTATCTGATTTTCAATGCTCCTTTCATTTGATGTGGATGAACATTTTTTGCAGAAACTACAGTCTTGTCTTTGCATGTATTTCAAACAAGTGTTGTGCTCGTTATAAAAATCCCAAACTAGTTCTATCTGATTGATTTCTGAGTACAGTCGATTCCGGTTAATGGGACCACATCGGGACGGGATCGTTTAGGTCCTAATAACCGGCTGGTCCGATTAAACGAACATGCTCTATGTTACAAGACGGGACGTGCTGTAATTTTTGTAACATACTAAATGTTTATTAAACCTTTTTTGTGTGATTTACACGTATAGCGAACGTACAAACAAGAACTACTGTTGCTTACGAAGTTTGCTCATTGAAAAATAAATTTGCAACCAAGTTTTTCGAAACGATCTACAACACAATATATAGATACTCAGCATGCAAAGCATAATACTGTAAAAAACAAGTTCTTACTAAATTCCAGTC
>JAUZST010069416.1:0-48345 GCA_034779995.1 Parotocinclus haroldoi | reverse complement strand
AGTGGCTAAGTGACTTTTGGCTTCTTTTTTTGTAGTAAATGGAAATGTTAGGCAAAAACCTGTAGGTGGCAGTAGAGAAACTCGGGAAAAACGAAGAGATATTATATACTGTACACGTTTTTGGTCCGATTAAGCGGAATTTTGGTCCATATAAGCAGAATAGCATTACATGTATATATTATATGTATATAATAAGATTTGATTCGGTACTTTAGGATTTGATCCGAATAAGCGGCTGGTCCTATTAACCAGATTCGACTGTATCCCCTAATTTTTGTGAGCAGTGTATCTGTAGCAAGGGATTCTGGTAGAACCAAAGTACTCATCAAGACCAAAAATAAATGTAAATTTGCAGAACCGTATTTTGATAACATGCATGTAATGGTGGCACTATGGAATCAGTTAAGGTTTTTAAGCCCACATTTAACAAAAGAAGCTCCAAAAATAGGTCAGATACACAGAATACAGGCCCGATATGAATCTGGGCTAACTACTGCTAACAAAACTCAGCAGGTGCTGTCATAAGATCAACATTATTACCTGTACCAATAACATGTCATACATGTCTCATATATCCCTAAAGCAGAAACTGTAATGATGGCTCTTGACAGGAAAAGCCATCACGAGTCACTCTTAGGATGCAGCGCTATTGTAATTGAATTCAACAACAAATCCATCATTATTAATCATCGTCAAGTTTGCCAGTACTTGAATGAGACCGTATGAGCTAATTAAGCTCGTCCAAAAAAAAATCCACAACATCCTCAGGAGGGTGGTGGTTGTTGGGGGGAAAACACTGATCTGTTGACATTTTTGATTGGATCAATTAGCTGTTAGGTAATTAGTAAGGAGTCAATTATGTCAGCTTTTAATGCTTTTAATTGTATTTTCTTTTGTTCAAGTCAAGCCAAATGCATTTCTATAGCATTTATTACAATGGAGCATTGTTTCAAAGCAGCTTAACAATATTATATTATCTTAAAAGGCCAATCCCAAATTAAGCAAGCCTGGGGCGACAGTGGAAAGAAAAAACTCCCTAAATGTAAAAGTAAAAAACCTTGGAAAGGTCAAGACTCATAAAGGAACCCATCCTTCTTGGGTGGTCTAGATGGTAATTGAATAGGTAAGTTGTATTAATAGTGAATTTAAGTAAATAACTTATAAAATAAAAAAAAAAAACAATTAAAAACTTAAATTAAATAACAAAATAGATATAAGATAATGAGTCCTCAGTGGTAATTTATTGGAAGCACATCATCTCCAGATGGAGGGGTTGGCGGCTACATACCCCTAATTTTACCAAGCTATTTCCCCACTGTGCGCTTCTCATCAACAACATGCTTCAGGAGAAAGGAATTGAGCGCATGGACTGGCCTTCATGTTCTCCAGATCTGAATCCCATTGAACATGCTTAGGATGTACTGGGAAGACGTCTGGCAAACCGTCCAATGCCTCCAACAACACTTCTGGAGCTGGAGGCTGCCCTGGAGCAAGAGTGGCAGAAGATCCCACAAGAACTGCTGGATAATCTGATCCTGTCCACGCCCCATCACTGTTGGTGTGTTTTGGCAGTTTTGGTTGATCATACACCCTACTGAACAGTCAATGTGGGGGCACCCTTATCCAGTTTACCATCCATGAATACTGTACATCACTTGCTACTCGGTCACCATAAAAAGAGATTCAAAACCACTTTCTTTGACTTTATTTGCTTTTCTGATTATCTTGTTTAATCAAATAAAATCAAGTTTGTTAATTGCTTCATATTCATTTTGAAGTATCCCCTCACTTTTGTGAGCATTTGTATTTTTTTCCACTGTACATGCTCTCACTGGGCTCAGCTATTTGGAGCTGTCAGGAAAACCAAAGAAATCCTAACAAAGAGTGACTGTACTGTGATAAGAAAACAAAAGTCTAGTTAACGGTTCATTTCCTTTTACTAAGCTATCACTAGTTGGACCTGTTTTAATAACAAAATGTTCCTAAAAGATACCCAGCACGCCTTATTCGGTGCCTATTCTCTCTCATGCCCACAAATGTATAAACAGATATCATAAACAAAGCAGGTCAGACTACAAAAGCCATATGTGACATTTGCGATCTTTCCACTCCCTCGTTAGTGTTCGACAACAGAGATGCCCCAGGTGCAAATTTGCAACATTGCTGCTGGTCAGCGACGCCAACGGAAACCAAAAAACATGGTAGCGGCATCATAAACACGGAGCCCATTCTGCTCCTCCAATGCTCCAGGGGACCACTCTGGCTTTGTTGCTAATTAACTCCAACACATGTGCGAGCACACACACATGCTTGGCATGGTTGCTGGGGGTTAAACCGGCAGACCTTGATGCATTGCTGAGGGCAGAATCACAGCTTAGCTAATACCTCCAGAGACCTCCAACAAACAGTACACCACAATCAGTGAAGATTAAACAACATTTCTCTCCCATGGCAATAGACAGATTCATCTTTGAGACAAGCCGAGAGCTACAGTTAGGCGGTCTGAATACGTCTAGCGACAGCTCAGACCAACGGCTGTATTAACAAGACTGGACCGACTATTCTTTCACAAACGTGGCTTTTCCAAGTGTTAAAACAACTTACAATACGTTGAACATCTTGTTGCCCATAAGGCTAAATGTGGTAAATACACCACGTTTTCGAGGGTCATTTAGAGCCATCATGGAAAATTTCACAACAGGATCCAGACACTTTAGGGTTAATGGGACTCTAGGGTTCATAGGACCGCGAGAAGCACATCGTGTCAACAAACCAGGGATGGTGAGATCCAAGAGATCTCTGCATTTGATTTCACAAGCAAAACGTTCAAAAGGTTCAATCTTGTTAGTCTCGCTCTGGCCACATGTCTGCGCTCAGCAGATAACAGGCATTCGACTGGACTACGGTAAAAGGAGTATGGCTGAAAAAAACATGCACAAAGTGAAGTGAAGCTGTCACCAGAGTTGTGAAATTTCACCAAGTCTCTATTGCCCAATTAGGATTTCTTTACCTCATCTTGAATTAAATTAGTCATTGGCAATGTCCACTCAAAAGAGAGTTTTCATTTATGGTCAGGGGTTAAGGGGTGTAACCAGGGGCAGAAATCCTGGGAAGGAAAAAAAAAAAAAAACAAGAACAGAAAAGTATATAGTATAGTATAGCAAAGTATATATATTTATATATATATAAATTTATTTTTCAATGAACAAAGTTGGTAAGCAACAGTAGTTCTTGTTTGTACTTTCGCTATACGTGTAAATCGTACAATAAAGGTTTAATAAACATTTAATATGTGACATAGCACGTCCCTTCTTGTAACATAGAGCATGTTCGTTTAAACGGACCAGCTGGTTATTAGGACCAAAACGATCACGTCCCAATGTGGTACCATTAACCGGATTCGACTGTATGTGTATATATATATATACAGGGGTTCCCTAATAGGATTCTTTTTAAATATGGCCCCATGCCTTATAGAGGCCCCAGGGAAAAAGGGTCTTCCCTTAATACTGTTATTGCTGTTAAAAGCATATGCTAAACAAAAGAAAATGGAAGGAGAATAAATGTTTTGTATTACTGTAAAGTCCATTACTGGGATCTTAGGGCCACTGGGCATATACTCTAGTGCTGCACTGATGCAAGATACTGACCGAGAGAATCGAACAAAGAGCTGAGCACAAAATGCTGCTAAAAATAAAACTTAATATAAACTTGAAACGTAAATAAATAAAAAACAAACATAAATCAAAACACTTATTTTATCTTAACTATTACTTGACTGTTTTCAGCATTCTTATTTACTTTTCTCATTTTCTCAGTCAATCTACTTTTTAACTTAAATGTTTTTTCCTTTCTCTAATACTTGTTTTCTCTAATCCCCTTTCACATAATTTATAACTTAAGAAGTACTTCTTTATCTTGGAAGCTTTTAACTTCATCACATTTATATGTTTCTGTATTATAATCCCTCTAGTTTACTCTCTGTAGATTGTTATTGTTTCAGGTTATTTTGTTCCTCTTTTGTGTTCACAGATTAAACCATTTACCAGCAGTGTCTGGGTTGGAGACAGTGCACCGAGGCTGCCGCTTCTCCAGTTTAAATGGCGCACCAACCAGGTGCAGCTCATTAAGCCTAATTGCAGCCTGTTAACGCTGACCGAGCAAACCCACGTGACCTTACCATAGCTTCTGGGCATTGTAGTACACATGGGTGCTTTCTTAGACTGTGCAGGATGGCTCTTCCACCCTTTCGTGGTGGACACTGGGACACTGGGACACAAAATAAAGAACAACCAAACTCACCCAATATTATACAACATAGCACATGTCATGCATGACTGATTAAACAGTAATAGAGGATGCACTTATCCGCATGGGATTTATATTCTTAAGCAGTTTCTACTGATCCCAAAAATAAACTGTAACACTATTGTGCTAACTGTAACCTGTTAACACTAAAGCTGTTAACACAAGGTGACCATATCATGGCTTCTGGGCCACGTAGTGCACCAGCATGACACGAGCTGACCCTATAGTCTTTCGCTGCCCTCTCTGGTCAGAAGCAGTGGAAAAAAAAAACAGAAGAGCAGCGTGTGCCCGCTGACACCACTTATGCATTAAATTGCATTAAACTACATTTAAATTTTAGATAGTGACAAGACGAATTCAAGAAACGTCCATGTATTTTTCAACAAGACAATGCAAAACCACATCCTGCACAAATTACAAAATCTTGGCCGTTGTAGAAGAAGATACAGGAACTGACCTGACCTGACTGCAGTCCTGACCTGTCCCCAATAGAGAAAGTTGGAGAATTTTGAAACAAAACTTCATCAGCAAACTTAAGATGGGTAACACTTTGCTTGGTATCCTAGGTCTTTTAAAATACGATTATCTTTTTAAGTGGTGTGAGAATTAATGGCTGTTAACTGGTAAACGCTTACCCTTGCATACCAGTACCATCTAAATACCCAATTCAGTAAATACTTTGAGTTTAAACTATTTGCAATAAAATAAAGGCTAAAGTAAATGTAAGAAACACTGTGGGTTTTTTCCCCCGCTATCTCACTGTCATCACTATAGCAACAGATCTGGATATACCAATGAAAGTGACTATAGTCTGAACAGATTTGGTCTTTTGCAATGTACAGTGCAGCCAATTAACAATGTGAAAATCACATTTGACAATTAAATCTGATTTGCCCTGCAGTCTGAACAGAGCTTAAGTTCCATCTCTCGTTCCCTCTCTCTACAACCACGGTGAGCGAGTGACATTCAGAGTGTGTTTGTGCTGCCTGTAGGCCTGACATTTCTGCCTGGCTTTGATGACAGCCTTTGAACAGAGACGCGTGTGTTTTGTGAGTGTGTGTAGGGACGAAATGCCTGTGTGGAGCCTTCAAAGCCTGCTGTACTGGCTGCATACCTCCACTAAAGCATCAATCTAAAACAAAGTGCAGCCATACATTTAAGCAGCATCTCCAACCTGAGAGATCAATCCCAGATTCACCCCTAACCGTACCCTCTCTCTTTTATCTCAATGCGTCACTTACTTCTCTTAACCTGGTGAAAGTGCATCCTGGTCACCTTATGTACTCACTATTGTGAAAATGTGTCCTCTGCTGTTTGTCTCATTTGCTGTCTTGTAGTTTCAAGTCACACAAATTCCTGCAGCCTGCAGAAAAAGGAGGAATACAAACTTTTCAAGTCAAGGTGACAAAGGAACATTAGTTCAGTGTTTTTTTTATGGCATGCTGGAGTGACGGATTTGTGTCGCCTTTGCTAAAATGCACTTATTGCTCCTTTGCCAGTTTTTGCTCAGGGAGAACCATTAGTGCTTCCCTAACTTTCTCACATACATTCACACATCTCACACATTTCCCGGCTCCTGTTTGACAGCCTCTAAATCGGATATAAGGGAGTTAGGAGTTAGTAGCCTCGAAGACTTCCATACCTGAACCCTACCGTTGTCGGTTCCCAATTTGGATTTGTCACTAAAGATGACATGGTTCCAGCCTATGGCTGTCCAGGATTCTTTTCACAACACCACTGCAAATGAAGGTGAAGGCAGCTTGTTGTCAATGGCGGGACATGAAATGGAAATGCCTGGAAATGGTCCGGGCAGAGACAGGGGTCTGTGGTGAAGGTACCACCTGCATCTGGATCACAGGTCAAGCACTGACCTGCTTGTCAGTGGATCAAATGATCCACTTTTCTTTGGGCGCAGAGTTTGTTTGACATTGAGTTTATTTTACATATAGGTATGTGCTGCATAGCGTCGCCTGTTAATATTCACTTGTGGTCTTTAATAATCTTATTAATATCCTATTAATAATCGTGGTTAATAACTGTCAATCCATGTATGGTATTATTAAGTTAAATAACCTACTTTAATATATGTCTATATAATTATTTTATAATATTATATATATATATATATATATATATATATATATATATAGTTTTTATTCATCAAACACTAGAGATTTTCCCCATGTCCTTCTTAGTATTTATATTTAAAAGGCTAAAAATGAAGAAAAGAATTTCAATTGATTTCAGTAAATAACTTGTGAACTTCTTCCACCTCTGGTTTTAACAAGATAATGTTATTATTATATATTATATATATGTTATTTTTCTATACCCAAGACCTATACCATGCCATCGTCTGTACTTTGAAGCTCTTAAGAACTGAAACCAAAAGATCAGTGTGGTACTATGGCTTTAAATGTCTGTGGGAGTGAACCTGCCTCCTCTTATTTTCTCAGTGGAGTAACACATCGCATTGAATTCAGCACTGACTTACGGTCTGTCTTGGTCCTCTTGCTTCTGCCATTCCTCTCCCATCCAGTTATCCCTTCTGTTCCTCTGTACTGCACACTACTCTGTTCTTTTTTCCCCTCTGTTCTCTGTCCTCCTTCTTTCTTTTGTCTTTAATGTTACTCTTTTATTCAATCTTCTCTCTTGGTTTCTATTAAAGAGTGATTAAGTGAGAAAGGAACTAGGACACACACACACACACACACACACACACACACACACACACACACACACACACACACACACACACACACACACACACAAAGACAGCGAGAAAGGTTAATTAAATTGTAATTATACCAGAGGTGATTAATTGATAGCATCTGTGAATTTGGATGTTTCCATTGTAAATGTGACAAATGAGGCAATAGAGGGCAGATGGGCTTTGAAAAAAATCTTTTTTTTTTTCAGATTGGTTTGGTATCTCCATTGGTATTTGTTGCTTAGATGTGTATAGAAGAGGTTCTGGACCTGTTTAAAATCAGATGTACTACTTTCAGTGTGTTCCAATATCCTAGTACAATCTAACTATTTAAAAACCTTATGCTTAACAAGTGATGGAACCGCTAATCTTAAACTTTTAGATCATTTTCATCAAGTATTTACACATTTGCATGCGAGTATAATGAGCTTTCCTCTGCCAATTGTGGCTCACATCATTCATAGAACCCTCTGGAACTTCTTTATTTCCATAACCAGCTTTATACGAGCCCCTGTCTCTCTATTTCTTGTCTTTTCTTTTGTTTGTCATATAATTGTTGGTTTGCCTCTGCACTGAGGTTTCTTCATATTTCTATCTACTGTTGCTCCCAGTCCAGCTCATATGCTTGCTCTTGTTTAGCATTGTGTTTAGCCTAATCCCAATTAGCCATCTCCCAAACACAGCTGCAATTCTCCCGGAATCTCTTTTCTCTATTATTCACCTGCAGTTACGTTTTAGCCATTATTTAACGCAACCCCATGGCTACACGGGCAGGCCATTACACCTTCGAATCGAAATACAAGTGACCGAAAAACCTGACATGCATGTCTTTGGACTGTGGGAGGAAACCGGAGTACCCGGAGTAAACCCACACAGACATGAGGAGGACATGCAGACTCCACACAGAAAGGACCCAGGCCACTCCACCTGGGGATTGAACCCGGGACCTTCTTGCTGTAAGGGAGTCACCACACTGCCCTAAACTATTATAAACATGAATTAGTTATTTCAGTTATTTTTAAATGTGTCATATAGCATCTAGTCTGCTCGAAGAAGCTGGGTCCCTTTTTGACTTTTATTCCTGATATCTTTTAGCAAGTTTTTCTTCGCCACCATCACCTTAGGCTTCCTCAGTTCGGGTTATAAACCCCTAATAAAGTTAAAAAGCCCACAATTACTTGGATTGTAAGACTAAATTAATTGTATGTTGCTATGAATACGGGCGTCTGCTAAATGACACAAGTGTCTTACAATCCAAGCAATTGTGGGTTAAGGGCCTTGATAAGGGAACCATCTGTGTCAGGGGTGGGATTTGAATCCTGGACCTTCTGATCCATAGTCCAGTACCTTAAGCACTAGGCTACCACAGTCCCACATCCCAGTACTTAAGATGAACTGGTGTGCAAGTCTGAACGAATTACTAACGATTTACTTAAACAGAACTTAAATGGTTTAATGTACCAAAATGCATGTAAATCCACTTACAGAAACCTTACGCAACATAACGATTAAAATGTCATTTTAACGGAGACTCATTTTAAAAAGTACAAATTGATCGATTCTGGCTCTTTGTCTAACTCTGTGCTTGTCTATGCTGTGCTTGTCATGCTTTAATGTTTTTCGTGCTGATTAATGTGGAGATGGCACACGGGGCAGGGTGCCTATACCACGATAATAAGAAGATTAAATTTCTAGTATGCTTTGATGCTTCTTGCTTTTCATGTTTTTTTTTTTTTTTTTTTTTGTGGGGTCGAGATCTTGAACACACAAACACAGACACAGGAAAGACAACTTCCAAGCTACACATCTCATGAATAAATAACAGCATTCTCTTATCTTTTGGAGGTTGGAGATGAAAGGAGAGTATGGCACATCGCAAAATACTGAGAAAACACAAGAAGAGCACACAGATTACTGCCTGTGGGAAGGTATGTGTTAAATATTGTATATGTATGACACACACACACAATATATACATATACATATATATACATATACATATATATACACATATATACATATATATATATACACACACACACACACATATATACATTCGGCTGTGGATCTTAAGAACAAATTACTCATTAAATGGTGATGGGAATAAGTTGCATGGCCGTCGTAATAGAGCCTGTGAGGAACATTGCAGAGGAGGACCACATGAGGTTGGAATTAAGCTAATCAAATAAGCCGCTAGCTAGGCCATATCAGGCAGCACCAGACTGGAGGTGCAGTGTACCCACGTCCCCGAATTTGCATTTCACACTTGCCCCAGGGAAACCGACTCTGCATTTCCCTCCAAATGCAGCTTAGAGCCAGATGAAGAGAGCGGGAGAATGAGACAGAGTGTGCAAGGCCACACGACGAGGCGCACACAAAGTGTATTGTGGCACAGCCATATCTGTTTAAATCCAACAGTGAATTTAATCTTGGCTGCTCAGCACTGGTCATGATGAACTTAATACCCAGAAGCGATGTGTGCCAAGGCAAAAAAGCACAGAACAGATGACGGGCGCGCTCCCAAACCTCATTCCCTTCTCCTTTAGTGTGTTCCATCTTCGTCTGAGTGCCCTCGAAACGGAGGCTTCATCATCGCGTTTGCCCTACAGCTCTGCTTAACCACCTGTGCATCTACACACTCCAACAAACTAATATGAAACTGAGCCCGCAGCTAGATGCAACCTTCAGATTGGAGGTGACACAATATCAGATGCGATGACACAGATGGAGGATTCTTGCATTTCAGAAAACATTAAAGTCCAGGGGTCATATTACAGAAATGACTTGTCTTTTTTCATTTGGGATTGTCACTCCATTTTCTTAACATATCATCTGAGCCACCCAAAAAGGGTGGGTACCTTTTTGAGTCTTGGTCCTCTCAGGGCTTTTTCCTTACAATGTTTAGGAGTTTTCCTCTTTCCACAGTCACCCTAGACTTGCTCAGTTTGAGATTGAATTTACATAATAAGAGAAAAAAAATAAGCTGTATAAAACCACTACAGAAATAAATCTGACTTTGATCTAAATAGTATCTGATCTGTGGGGGTCGTGACAATTAGAGAACAGAGTAAAGGGGACAAAGAAAGTACTGAAAAGTGTTCCTATATGGTAAGTGAACAAGCTAGAATGGACACCAGAACCAATGGACTCTAGAACCAACCAATACCCTGCATATATTTTATTTTATGATTGGTAAAACAAGAACAATAAAATGTATGCAATAATATCCTATTACCTGGAGCAAGCTTATACAAGGTAAGACTTTTCAGACTGATTTTTGAAGGGTGCAAAGTATCGTCTAATTATCGCCCGATCGCCTCTTCAAAGGAATCTCATTCTTTCGAGTTCCTGAATTCCTCGTTTTGTGGACAATGAGTCAGTACTGTACCTGACCAAAGGGTTTAGTAGTCTCCAAAACTTGTACTACTCTCTATTTATATACCTGGCTCTGTAAAGCCAACATATGGCGCTCAAGTTTCCTGACAGCGGAAAATGATTTACACTTCAAATTGTCTTGCATTGAACTTAGTGTTATGTGGTCTAGGATACTAACACACACTCTGTAGGCTTTATTAACATATTTAAACAGCATATAAACACAGCTAATGGTACCTTTAGGGAGTTTATGCGATGGGTGTTTTGTTTCTTTCAAAACTGTAATGGCCCAATATTTTGTGAATGCAAAATATTCCTATGTATTCACTTAAGGCCATTTTTAAATCCAATTTATATTTGGTGAATGCAGGATCATTATCTCTCCAGTTATGACCTGTTTACCACTTATTCCATTTATGTGTTCTGAAAGTCTTTTTTTGAGGCAGTTGAGCATCTAGTGACTTTTGTTTACACACTTACGTGATGAAATTAATCAGAGAAAGATTTGTTTTATATAACAATAAGGAGCAAGCTAGCATAAGCATGATTCAATTTGGAGCTGATTGCGGAGTTGGCACTCGGGTTTCCCACACTGAAACATTAATGGGGAGAGAAAGAGAGAGAGAGAAGAACATGTAGAAGAATTGGTTTTACTATCTGAAATGTATATGCTTTTGTTGAAATGAGTGTTATTACAGCATAATTAGATTCCTTCGTTGATGCATGTGTGTGTCCATCTCATCCATCAATTCAATTTCCTTCTTTCGTTTGTCGGTGATGTTTGTGTTTACTGTTTGCCTATTGATGCATTTGCTGACAACATTTACTTCCATTATGAGTCCTCAATTAATACTCAGAAATGCAATTATTATGACAGTGTGGGCTGCGTGGCCATGGAATGAATTGTGATGGGGTGCATGTCAAAATGACATCCCTCCCTCTCATGCTCCCTCCCCTGTCTCTTATTTCCCGTCATGCTGGCACAGCTGACATTGTTCGCTGAGACGAACGAGTGGTTGGTCAGCGACAACACACACAAACACACACACACACAAAGAAATGGAGGTGGACGCAGATATGCTGGGTGTCTAATGGGATTACGTGACATACTGCATATTGTACACAGGTTAGCGGCCTCTCTCTGACCTCAAACTCCAAACACAAGGGTCACCGTCTTACTGCAGTGTCCCTTAGTATCTCTCAACCAACTGCACACATTGTCTTTCCCTTCTCTTTGTTCACTTACTTGCTCAGTGATGGTGGGACTGTTTAACGCTACAAATAATGCACAGGTGTTTGCGTGTTTATCTAAAGACGCGTTGGGATTTGGTTACATGGCATACATAGAACACTTCTGGACTTATAATTGCTAATTGAAATACAAACATGGCACCAATAAGACAGTCAATTGATACAAAGAAAAGGATTTTACAACTCCTTCAAGAGGGAAATCCAATCGGAAGAGTGGCAAAAGATGTTGGTTGTTCCAGTGTGCTTAATTTTGTTGCATTCATAATCAACATGGGAAGGTTATAAATGTAAAACACAGAAGAAAATAACAGGTTACAGGGGCTAAAGAGAAGCAATCATGGAGAGTGGTTGCATGGAATGTGATATTCAGCGTGGAAGTACAGATCTGCCCAGAGATGCTCTTCTGTTTACTTTGACTATAACGTGTGGTTATTTAAGTTACTGTTGCTATCAGCTCCAACCAACCAATCAGTCTGACCATTCTCCTCTGACTTCTGGCATCAAAAAGGCATTTTTGCCCAGAGAACTGTCACTCACTGCATATTTTCTCTTTTCGAGAACATTTTTTGTAAACCCTAGAGACGGCCGTGTGTGAAAATCCCAGTAGATCTGCAGTTTCTGAAATCTTGCACTAACAACCATGGCCACATTCAGAATCACTTAAATCGCGTCTTTTTCCTTTTGATGCTCAGCAGCCATGTTTACTGCCTAGAACTGACTAGCTGTTGTGTAATTGGCCAGTTGAGTCTTTGCATAACTGAGCAGTTGTACCTAATAAATGGTCAGTGAGCATTTAAACATTCCAAATTAAAACCAATAGACTCTAAGGTCTCAAAGTTAAGATAATGAGTTTGGTACTGTTGTCTAAATGCTTCTCAGAATGCAGGATAGAAACAGGAAGCAGGAATTAGTGAGCCAATCATGGGTCTAATGTAAACCAAATAAAGGAACAGATGTCTGTTCTCTGGGAGGATGCAAAAACAAAACGGGAAGTGGCGTAAATGCAATTTCTCCGTTAGTTGAATTTTCACCTTCAGTTTCCCCTTTGCAACTATGGATGGTCAATTGTTCTGCCGTTTGATTAATTTAGCAGGCCTGCAATTAGTATTCTTCTCGGTGCGAGCTCGGTGGCCGTTACACATTGCAGTGATTCGACGTCTTTATCCGAGTGTTAAGTACCCTTCATGCTCATGCACTAATTAATAATGTCATTGGCCAGCATTAAAATGCCTATCAAATCTCCCTGGACCATAGCGAGCCTTAAACTGGAAGAGAAATCTGACTCCTCCACTCCCACCTCCTTTTTTGGACCCCCCCGTTTTCCCTAGTGTGCTCTTACACTGCTAGTCCTGGTCATGTCATTCCATCTCTCTTTTGCTCATTACTTCCCTTAGTCCCTTTCCCTAATTGCATTCAGACAGAGAGAAGAGTATTTAATTAATTGGAAGAGCAGAGAGAGAGAGAGAGAGAGCAGGAGAGAGAACAAGTGCAAGAGTGTGAGAGAGAGAGAGAGAGTTTGAATAAGCTACGGAAAGGGTTTAGTCACAGATGGCTTTAAATCTATTAAAATAACTACCAGGAGAGTGATAGATATAGAGTTATACATCTCTAAACGCTTGACAGGCTGCATTCCAAATCGAGTTTTAAGATCATCAAGTGTTCGCTTGCTCAACATCCCGAGGGCAAACCACAAGAAAGTGGGAAGCAGCCCTTTGTTTTACGCTCCAAAGACCTGGAACACAGTAGCCCTCGATATTTGTCGGGGCTGCTCTATTACCAGTTTTACAAACATCCCCACGCCAGTCATTTTATTTTGGAACTCCACTGCCCTCAGTGCCAGCTTTTTATTTTAGCACCTGATCTAACAGAAAACTGGGATTAAATGGATTTTTATAGAATATAAGCTCCAAGAAAAGTTTCTTACAACGACTAATGCCAACTAATGATCAATACATATATACTGTATACTTTACAGCTGGTGCTATTTGAATGTGCGCGTGTGTACTGTTCACAAAAATAAGGGATACTTCAAAATGAAATATCCCATAATGACGTTTTCTATCATTTTTGTGAGCAGTGTATATACATATGTACACTATATTAGCTATGTATTATATAGGTTTGGGCAATTCCTCCACTGCATGTACGTTTCCAGCGTATGTTCATTATGTACTCACAACTCTTGTTTACTTATTCGGAGTTTGGCCTAGTGACTAAAGCTTTCAAACTGCGGGCTACTTCAAATGTGTTTCTGCTTCAGCGCTTGATTGTGTGCTGAAAGCCTGGAGAGACTTTAGAGCAAACCAAACAGTTTTGCATGATGCACTGCATACCAAACAGAATTCCTCAGAAAAAGAGGATGCCTGTGCTTTTTGCTCACCGCTTTTATGTGAGGCAAAGTGTGCAACAGAGGAATACTGTATGTACGCATCTGTGAATGTGTGTGTGTGTGTGTGTGTGTGTGTGTGTGCTATTTGCAAAGGGAGCATGCTTGTGAGTCACTGCCATAATATTCAAATGGCCTGGCACTCTCACTGCGCAGCCAAAAGCAAACATTTCTAAACACGGAGTTGGTTGCCAAGCGTCTGCCATAACCGACACTATTTCTATTTTATGGCACTGACAATGAGAGAGAAAAATGTACTTTTCAGGCAACCTGTTGTGATCTTGCATCATAATGGCTTCGTTACCACACGCCCAATGTAATGGATTCTATCACCTGTAAATACCCTTACATCGCATACAGTTTGGCAAAGAGTTCAGAAAATCTTCCCATTTAGCACTTTGTTTAAAAAAGATTTTGACAACCTGATAATAAACCATAAACAGTTAGAAAGTTAAGCATTTTGCAGGTTAAATTATATTTTTGTTTTTGCTTTGACCCAATCTCCTGCTCCACATTAGATGATTTGGTGCCTATCCTAGAGGACACAGGTGTAAGAAGGTGTAGAAGAAGAAGGTGCAAGTGTATAGACTTCTGGGGCAAACAGAGAACTCAGAGGGGCACAGCTTTACACCCCTGCATGCCAATCAGTCATAGGGGCACGACTGCGTGTAAAAAGAAGCCTGTTGAACACTAAATAGATGATGTGATTTCACACAAGTGGGTGTTGATCTGCCATTGGTGAGAAATGAAGAAACATTAACAATTAGTAATTGTATTAACTGCATTAACATACAGCTATCAGCTAAAGCTGCAACATGGCAGACCCTCCTTTATATATTTGCAGATGTCCATTACTCTATAAGGGGAGAAAACTGGCTCCGACTGAAAGCATTCAAGCTTTTGGAAAAATGCTCAGGCATGATGGGAAATGTAGTGTCTGTAGTGACGTCCTCTAGTTCTTTTCAGCAATCCAGGACTTTCACCCCCCCCCCCCCCCTGTTTTTGTGGCGCATAATAACAGTTTGGTGGGTTAGATGATGCCCCTATGTTAAAGGCACAGTAGCATTTAGGTCTATTATTTCAAAACAGCAATATATTTTGTAAGTAGACTATAAAATAACTGTAATAAGCAAGGAAAGCTCACAGTGTCTAATTAAATCACTTAATTTATTTTCCTTTCCCTCTTTTTTTTTTTAGGTAAATCCAGTATGATTAAGAAACAAATCAGAACAGATGGGTTCAAACACAGTCCTGCTATACTAGATAAGTAAATGAAGTTTTTTAAAATAACATGCCAGCTTACTACTGATGTCGTTAACAGCGACTTTTAGATTTTGACGTTGACGCTCTGTCAGCATGTGATTCATGTCATTTTCCATGGTCAAACAAAGAGATATTGTGTAAGTTCTGCTTAGTTAATTTGGCACATAAATAGTCCAGGGCAGATGATAAATAGCTTACAATTAGTTGACTTCAATTGTTCTTCATTTTGTACACTTTTTTTTTAAACCAGAAAGACCATGAAAGACGTGCTGCAGATTTGACTCTCCATTTCTTTTTCCAGCTGAGCATATGCATGTCATTCGTGCTCATGGGGGCATTTGGGGGACACCCACTCTGTTCAGCGCTATCCATATGTATCTGTAGGATCACTGTATAGAGATAAAAATGGTGAGTTATCCTGTAAAAAAAAAATCGCTGGCAATGCAACTGTGACGCCTGAGGAGCGGCACATAATTCATATGCAAGCCTAAGCCACATGATCCCAACACAACATTAATTAGTTATTTGACTTAGCTCTTTCATTTCACATTCCACTGACTAATGGCTCTGAGATCTGCCCCTTGTTAATTCCCTAGTATACCTGTCATTTCATTTGTATAATTATTCTTTATTTATTTCTTGCACACCAGGCGCTGCTAATGGCATCAACAAACTAGCAATTGAGCAGCAGAAGTACTCACACAGAACCGACAGCGAATACTGTTTACAAGACCCCCTGTTTCCCATCCATCAGTGTAAAAAGACACCCTAAGACCATATTTGGGTGTTGGACCTTTCTTTATCATTAAACACTTCAATAAATCTGATTAAATCAACACATGATAGAGCCACGTGGGCAAGGGGATTGCTTTGGCAAATCTTTGTCAAGCACTACAATACAGAGTTACATTCACAAATACCACTTAAGGCATTACTATTATTAAAAAAGAAGTCTTTTGTTAGCCATGCCTTGAAGTGGCGTGAATTCCTCTGGGATTGGAGGGATTTGGGATAGACCATCGCAAATCAGAAACATGCGTTTTTCTCGCGTAAAACAGTATTTCAAATCTGTTTATGGAGGGAATGGACACTGTGTTCTCTGGAATAAAGACGAAAAGGACCATCCAGACTGCTGTCCTTTCTTTCTATCTTTATCAGGGACATCCATGCATTTTACAGCAAGACAATGCGAAACAAGCCAAATGATTTAAAAAAAAAAGTATCTTTGTTCCACATAAACTTGTATTTTATGGATCTTGCACCAAATCAGGATTACGATCACCTGGCTGATTTGCACAAAACCTTGATCTTAACTCCATCAGACATTGAACTTGAACGAAATGCCAAAAATGAGCCAGGTCTTCTTGTCCAACATCAGAAGCTGACCTCACAGTCATGTTCCAAAAACTGGAACGTCATTTTAGAAGAACAAAGGCTGTTTTATCAGCAAAGGTGGAAGTGATCTCCATACCATGTTTCGAATGCAATTTTTGGGTGTCCACAAACTTGGCTAAATGGCGTGAATGTAATGGAAACAGATACAGACATAAATGAAAGTTGGTGGCTTTGTTGACACAAAGAGACATTGCGCAATGCATAGGGAGAACAACGAGGTTAACCTTAAAAGTAACAAATTACACTCATGCCAGACAAGAAACAGGTGAGGGGGGCAGGAAAAATGCAAAGGTGCCAACACTAAACTGCTGTACAAAAAGGCTAATGCTCCACAGAAATGGGACTAAGAAGATGAGCAATATCTACAGTTAAGTATCTGTGTATCTGAACAATTAATTAGGTAACTTACTTATTACATCTAGACTGTCCAACTAGTTCCTCGCAAAGTTTCTAACATTAAGGCATATATTTTCCTTGCCACTGTCACCCTAGGCTTTCTCAGTTAGGGCTCTGGGCCATACGATTTTGACACTGCTCCACTGTAATAGTTTTCAGGAACTGCCCTTTCCAGCGGTGTACAACTGAGTAAGTGTAGCTGCTGCATACTACCTAATAAATGTGTGCACATATTTAATAATGTTTTGCTTGATCAGCTTTGCTTCTTTGGATGTGCAAATAAAGCACGATATTGTGAGAAATGGTAGAGTTGTCGTCAACTCAAACAAACATAATTAGGTGGCCTGCGTTGCGTGACAGCACAGTGGCACAACACAAAATAATCTCCACAAAATCTATACTTTACAGAAGGTGACTTGTCATGACGGGAGAAGCTCACCGTCAAAGTGTGATGCTTGTTTTTCCGCGTTGTGTCACAACTAAGAAATAATTAGCACCTTCCCAACGTATCTGCCCTTTTGCGCTGTGACACTATCGTACCGCGGCACTAATCTAGGAAGCAGACACCGACAGAAATGCCAGTCTGTGACCTAAGGTTGGCTGCTGGAGAGAATTTTGGGATTCATTAGTTGCCAAACATTAGGTGACTCAAGCCAGTTGCACTGATTTCATGGCCTCAGGTTTCTTTTTCCCTCGTGTTTTTATGGAAAGAATGATTTTCATGAACGTGTTCTGTGAAAAGCTTCCAAAGCTGGAAAGCAAACAGATAAATCAGAGCATTGTTAAGATGAACCCGTGATAATCTGGTTGGGTTTGGCAGTGTGCTGTTTTTCTCAGGTTCGTGCTGTTGTATGAGTTTTCTGGAGTCCAACTGTGAAAGCAAATGACTTCAGGGTATGTCGTTCTCATAGAAGGGAAGGTCAAGAGTAACCTTGATCCATAGTCAATGTGTGAGGGTGCGTGTGCGCGAGCGTGCAAAGCTTTTCAAGCCACCATACAGTCTAAAAAATGGAGTACTGAGTAACGCCAGTCATCTTTGCAGGAGCTTCATGAATATCAATGCCATCTGTTTCTGGCACTTTTTTTTTTTCCATCTGCCACTCATCGTCAACCAGTGACAGATGCTGGAGAAGGTTAAACCCTCTCTCATTTACCATTAACACAGATGAACTTAAACATGCTCGTATGAGAAAACTCTTAATTGACCCTGCTTCACAGCTTTTCTACAAACTTGTCATAGCGGATACCATTCTGTTATTAATTTGTACGAGCTGTGAAGCAACAGAATCATGTAAAAATACTTTTAAAAGCAAGTTAGAAGGTCTGTCAGAAAACCGAGTGAACTGCCCGACTGGACGTACATAGAGTTTTAAGTCAAAGTATGCATTACAATCGCTCTCCAACCAGAGTGCCCCAATAATATGTCCTATGAGGATGGATTAATGTTACATTGCTGCCTACTTAGACAGTTACATGCAGCTCACCAGGTTTAATACTCTTCTGTTTCTAATCAGAAGAGTATTATATAAAATAGATCTTGTTTGTTTTTTTATGTGCAGTTATATTACAGTCCAATGTCCCCTATAGCAATATTTATAATGATACCTGCTGTAATATTTGATCAATATTGTGCTACAGACCCAGCCCCAATGACCTGAAAGGACCCTAAGAACAGGATACCGATACCTGCGTAATAAACTTTTCACTGTCCTTGGAACTGTCGCACATTTGCACCGGACAATTGCAGTACTTGTACTTATTAGCTCCTGTTTCGACGCAGGCTCTTTTCACAGCACGCAGTATCCCTAAGTGTTAAACAGAATGTTTTTTGTTAAGGCTGGATGAAGAAATTCTCCAACTGCTCATTGCACATGTCACAAGTACCTTAAATGTTTAACAAAGGTAGAAAGAGGGAAGAGTTTCAGAACCTAAACCAAATATAAAACACTGTACATAATAAACGGTTATAATAATGTAATAATAATTGAAATGCAAATTTTGTTTGATTTAGTTTGGACCTACATAGCTATAAAATCGAATTGCAGGAATATGGGGAATACCTAAAAGTAAAGATGATTGAATTACTGCACCTGTTGTTCTGTGTCTAAGGCATTAATATACTGTACGTAGTTATATATACTGTCTAAAAATACACTATAAATATTTTTACATAATAATACTTTGACTGGTTTTACTTGAGTAAGGTTTTTCCAGTCACCAATTAAATGTGCTAAACCACAAACCTCTACAGAAAAACTTCCCTCATGTTAGTCCTCATACTCCTCCTTGTGTACATTTCATCTGTTCTTCTTATCACATTTACTAAGACTAAAACAAATAAGAACATTATGTGGGTTATTATGTGCCTCGAAGGGGAAGCCTTAAGGAAAGGTTGAAACTGCAATAAAACGGCAAAGGTTTACATCCAGACCCATAAAACTTTCACTGATCATCTGCAGAGAGCATGAACAATTGGTGAAGCAATTGGTGACGGTTTCTCAGGGTTCCAGTTTTGATTAGAAAGGTCTACATAGAGGAGCCCCTACAATGGGTCAGGGTCTGACTTTTCAGGTCTCATTACTTAGTGACACTGAATTCTGATCCTGTGTTTTGATGTAAGATGCCAGCGTCTTCCAGCTATGCAGGTGCGTTTTTTTTTCCAGACTTCATGCCAAGTCTGCCTAAGAATACCATCAGCTTCCTTCAAGTTTCTGTCATACTACCTGCTACAAAATGCGACTATGTGGCAACATTAGTTTATATTACATGGGGTACGATAGAACGTGCCCTTATGAGACATTTTGTAAAACATTAAAGCTGTGCAGGTGCTGACTGTGAAACAACCAAACAAAAGCTCAACCTAAATCTAAATGAGTGAGTTGGAATTAGTGATTGCTTTATGGAAATGAATGCAAGTCTTGGTAGTAAGAAGCCGAAAACCTCCTGCACCACTCAGCTCCTAAACTCAACAGGAGACCTTTACAATGGAGAACATGGAGTAAACATGGGTAGCTATAACGGGGAATAAACAGGGATATAAAAGAGATAGGATGGAAACTTCAACTGGTTTATCTCCTGTAGAGCTTCTGAAATGCTGGACAGGCATAACTGATGAAGGAACCATAAAAGCAAATGGAAACAATGGATGCTGTCAGCTGAATAATATCACATTCCCCAGTGAGCCATTATGAAACTTCATGTGTGAAGAGAACACGTTTTAGGTACAGAAACCTTGAAAAGTGCCAAACATTTATTTCTAACTGTAGCATGTCAGCTAATGCTTCCTGTTTTTTTTTTTTTTACAATTTTCCAAGCCCCACAGGCACAAACAAATTTTTTGATGAAAGTATAATGAACTGCACTTTAGATATACTATATACTATAGCTGAAAGTACTTGGTACATCCAATTATACACAGGTATTTATGTGGAGACAAACTGAGTTGCTTGACATTCCTGGAGATGGGTTTCCTTGTCGGGACTTTGTCATCTCGCTTTCATCACATGCTCTGACAAACCTTGGAGTAAACTTTGATAAGCATTCAAATTTCTCTGCTCATATTACCAAACTGACTTCTGTGTCAGTCTTTGGCAAATGGTCACTGGACCAGCAAGGAAATTCTAGACAGCAAAACACACACACACACACACACACACACACACACGCACACACGCACACATGCACGCACACACCTCTACACCGCAAGATCTACTAAAAAAGAATATATTGTTAATCATATACAGCAGTACCTTAGTTCTTGCTGTTAATTCAACCCAGAAGGCTTGTCTGAGTACTGAGTACTCAGCATGAGCATGTCTTTTCCTTAACGAATAATGTAAATTAAATTAATCCATTCCAGACCCCAAGAAAAATCCGTCCTGTATAAAGTATTACATGCATTAATGGAGCTGTATTGCACAGATGCTGCCTGATTTAAGATGGGGATCCTGACAAATGTTCCTGGCAAATCCACCATTAGTTAAAGGTATGAAGTGATGAGTTTAATACAGTCTATGTTTTATCAAAGCTGACCACATTTGGTCAAAATAACTGACCAAATTGACTTATTTGATAAGGAAATGCTAATAATGTTCATGTAATTTAGTAAGTAATGGATTGGATTAAAAGTGAAGAGTTAAATCAAAACACTTAGTCTATTGGTGAACTCATGCCGCTATCTTGTTCCTGTTTTCCTTTTGGTCGGCTCTTATAACTAACCTTTTTACGAACCATGGGGATTTATTCGCAACCAAGAAAACAATACTGTAGATGTGAAAATAAAGAAAAACAGCAAACAGAGCAGAAACCTGCACTGAGCAGGGCTTATTGTGAATCTCATAAAAGTTCAAGCAAGTGTGCTGAGTACCGAGAAAAAGATAAGAGCCAAATGTTTTCTAATCGAAAACCAGGTTACGAGGTGGTTGAGAACTAAATCATCAAATATTATAGCGAACATAAAGTAACTAGCAATCAAACAGCACATATTGTATCTATATATAGATATGGAATATGTATCATAAAGAACTTTAAAGGCATATCTGCTCTAAAAGAACTCAAAATTGTGAAGGCAGAACCATTGCGATAGCCATTGGTCATTTTTCATCCCTAACACCCTGGTGACTAAAGTGCCTGAAAGCATGAAGTGTAAAACTTGGATTCCAACTAGTGCTTTATTAGGTTCCTGTGCAAAATGCCTCAATTAAAAAAAAAAATAAAATAAGATTTACAAAGCTAAAAGAGCCTGTTTAGGAAGCGAGTACAAATTGTATTTTGAAATGTAGTAACTAAAAGTAAAAATTATAGTGAAATAATGATACCAAATTATAGTAAACAGTATAGATACCTAAAAAACATGCACTTAGCATTATTCTATTCAGTACTACTACTACTTTACCTCATGCTAGTACAAACACTGTTAAGTTTTTGAAATTTGTACTTGCAGTTTCTGTTTTCACTTGCTTGCGTAGTGAAAAGGTGAGACTTTAGTCACCAGTTGCGGCTCATCCTTTGGTGCCAGCAGGAGTCCTGATGCTAGTCTTCCTTTGATCCTGAGTGGTGGGTCCAGTCGAGGGATGCGTTTCTGCTAAGTTTTTCGGAATTCCTAGCGGGTGCGATGGAAAAGGTTTTCTGGGAGATGACAAGATGTTGACCTGTCTCCAGGAATGTAAAGCAGTTCAGTCTCGAGGGGGTTTAGCTTCAAATGATGAGCAGAGGTCCGTGGTGGGATGCTCTCCAGACATGCTGAGATGTCTGTTCTATCTGTGGGGGGAAGGAGAGGCTGAGTTGAGTGTCATCAGCATAACAGTGGTAGGAAAAGCCACGTGAGGTTACGACTTTGCCAAGAGAACAGGTGCAGAGAGAGAAAAGAAGAGGTCCCAGAACAGAGCCTTGTTGGACTCTAGTCTGTTCCTCCAGCTAAGAAACAAGTCCTTTGCCAGGATGTGCCTGTGATTCCAAGGTTGGAAAAGACAAAAAGGGGAATCCTGTGGCTGCTTTAAAGTCGAGAGGACACCCATAACTTCAGAAAACATGGAGAAATGTTTTATATTCTCCTTTATCATGTCTAATCTAATGCAAAATTCTTAAGACACTCCAATCTGTCAAGTTACACCCTGTTATACTCTTGTGGTCATTGCAATATGTAGTTCTAAAATTACAGACTGTAGTAAATCAGTTTCTTTATATACTGTGTTAGCCCCTTTTACTCTGTTCTCTAATGGTCAGGACCACCACGGGATCAGCATAGATCAGGTTAGATAGATAGGTTGTGCAATCTGGATGCTGCCGAAGTTTAAAAAAAACCACTGTTCACCGACTGTCCACTATATTAGAGACATTCTCACCTCACATGATTCCACCTTGTAGGTGTAAAGGAGGAGACAGTAGCTCATCTGTTGCTGCTCAGTTTACGTTGGACTTCCTCTGATCCTTCATCCGTGCTCACAGGATGCTGTCTACAGGATGTTGCTGGCTGGACATACTGGTCGTGGAACATTTACAGTCCAGCAGTGACACGGAGGTGTTTGGAAATGCAATTCAGCGTCTTGCTCACACACATCAGTGCAGCACACACTAACACACTGGTACCAATTCAATGTCACTGCAGGGCTAAGACTGATTCACCACCCAAATCGTACCTGATCTCTGCTGGTCCTGTGAGACTCCTGACCATTAGAAACCAAACTATGTATGTAAAGAATCTGTAATTGTACATCTGAAAAATGTTGTTAGCCATTAGTACCACAACACACATACACATCGTTAATTATGGCCTTATGGCCATATACATAAGGCTTTGTAAAATAAATTATTAAATAAAAAACTAGCCACATATTGTAAACTAAATAAGATTAATTAACATGCGTAATTCCTAATAGGAACTTGATTAATGGCTTTGTCAGAAGGAAAGTAATGCAATAAATATACAGGACAGGCTCTTTTTCCAGCAATTGATTGCCTGTTTTGGCCTAGCGGTGAAGGGTCTGGACTATGGAGCACAAGACCCAGGGTTCGAATTCCACCTCTGTAAAACCACTGCAAGACAAAGGGTCTTCGTGCAAGACCTTTAAACCATGTGATGCAATTTAAATATCATATGTGACCTGACATGAAGCCTCATAATATAGAGGTAATGATAAGTCCAGAGGAGAGAAATGAAGAGCAAATACTGGATCTGTGTTAGAATCAGAAGTCAGATGTAGTCACTATTCGGGTTGTACCAGGTGTCACTTCTAGTTGAAGGAATTGTAATCATTGCCTAAGGTTTTTTTTTGGATTTTGTGATTGAAAATTGAAATGTCACTCACTAGCTTTCCAGACGGATCTTGTGATATAAACAAGAACGCAAAGATGCAAGTCATTTTAGGTCATACGACTGTAAATCTTGCACAAATTAGATTGCTAAATGAGTATATTTCTTTGCAAAAAATGCTTTTTGCACCACTGCCTAACAGCAAAAAGGTCCTGTGTTCAATCCCAGGGTGGAGCGACCTGGGTCCTTTCTGTGTAGAGTCTGCATGTCCTCCCAATGTCTGTGTGGGTTTACTCCGGGTATTCTGGTTTCCTTTAACAGACCAAAGACATGCGTGTTAAATTAATTGGTGTCTCTAAAGTGGCCCTTGGTGTGGGACTGTGTGCCTGACTGTGTTCCAGCCCTTGTACCCAGTGTTGCTGGGTGTGCACCGACTGGCCTGCAACCCCATGTGGATTAGGCATAACATAATTAATGGATGGATGTCTGCACAACCATCCAATACATTTAAAAATGTATCTACTTCACAACTTACAGAATGTGCATTAGGACATAAATAAACAATAAGACAATATGATTTTTCTTTTTCCCTTGTGTTTTTGATGTTTTATTTCAGATCCCAAGCTGTAATACTGATGCTTTGACTCCTCTGATAACAGGTCATGTCAGGTTTTTTTCAGCAAGTCCCTTCTCTATCTCTCTTTCATTTTAAAAGATGCAAAATCTAATACTTAAAAACGTAAAATAATAATTCTAATAATAATGAACATCATTTAAAACATCCACCCACACACTCATTTTTGTAACAGACCAGCATGATGGAGTGACAAGTTAGAGTGGTCGCCGCAGAGCTCTACAGAAGCCAAGCCAGGACTGCCGACTGCCATGTCCTCCACATATCCTCTTGGCTTTGTAGGTGATTAGGGTTATTAGGGTTTTGAATCTGAGGCTGGCAGCTACAGGGGACCAGTGAAGGGTAGGGTAGCATGAGAAATCCAGACGTGTTGCTGTTTGTACACGTGGGAGCGTCGCAGTAATCTAGTCTTGACACTGCAAGACGCAGGACAGAAGTCTGGATAGATTCTTGGGTAGGAAGAGTTGGATTCTCAGAGCTCTTTCCTCATAGTTGAGATGAACAATTAAAGATTAAAAACTTTGCACAAGATCCCAGCGTAGGCGTCTGAGCATAGCCAGGATTTGAACTCACAGCATTTCAAATAGTCACCGCTAGGGCTAGAATGGGGTCAATTTTCAACCACATGATGGGGTCACTGCTCAATACCGAGTTTCCTGTGTTCACAAAGTAAGATATTTGCCTAATAATTACTCGGATAAATCATTAGCCCTACCAGTTGCCACTTATGAATGTCTTCGGGCTTGGCACATTTGGCAGCATCCTCCTTCAATGACTTTTTTTTGTCAGCCTGTCCCTCAAAGATTGTCCTGACCTCTTCTTATACATCTTCATTCATCTATAATGGTATGCTACTTAAAGAAACTGGAAGACCAGCTGTATTTAAAAGGGATGATGTTCAAATTAACTGGACATCATTTTGCCCCTTAACGATGCAAAAGTGAATTTTCCTAATTCTCTCTATTAACACACCGACACTGAGTCACCACTCAACCAGTGAGTCACTGCTGACTCAAAGACACAAGGGAAAGAAAGTATGGTGCTGCTTCAGAACCAAGGACAGCAGCAAGTGTTAGCGCTCCAACTGAGAGCATCTGGTCTATTCTTATCAGGCATCCTTGGTCAAATTACATATTTGATTGATTTTCTAAATAAAAGGAATGCTAAAGCACTTTGCAGAGATAAACATATTTTCAAAATACTCATCTGATGAGGATCTGAACTTTTATTTCGTATTTGTTTTGTGCTTTAAATGTTTGGAAATATGTTTAACATCTAAGGGTTTTCCCTGTGTGTGTCAAATAATTTCCTAAAAACTCAACAACACCTAATTTACCATTTCAGTGACTGGGAGCATGTAAAGCGGCACCGTGGCTCATGTGTTATCTCATAGCTCCAAAGATTCTCGATTCGATCCCGTCCTCAGATAGTAGGGTTTCCTCCAGGCATTTAGGTTTCCCCACACATTCCAAAGGCTTGGCTTAGGTTTACTGGCTACTCTTAATTGGCCAAGTATGGCTTTAGTTTAATTGTTTATTTAGTCACTATGAGCATCTCTGGCCAATGTAGCGACACACATAGAAGGTTGCATCTATACACTATACAAGGTCATCTCAAGAAATACACAGCATATACACACCTGACTCGATGCCAATTTTAAATAATCAGTTAACCTAACATGCATGTCTTGTACTGTGGGAGGAAATAGGAGTACCAGGAGTAAACCCACGCAGACATGGGGAGGACATGCAGACTCCACACAAAAAGGACCCAGGCCACTCCACCCCGGGATAAAACCTAGGACCTTATTGCTGTGACAAGAGAATATTATAAAAAAAATTTTTATAAATATATTTCATGCCTTTATATTTTACAAACAAGCTAAATATGAACGGGATCACAAGAAATGAAAATGACTCATTGTTTTCCATACAACGGATGTCTATATTATAAAGCAAACAAGCTAAGAGGGAATTTCAAAACAGGCACCGCTAAGATCAGTGTTGGGGTAATCATATTTTTATCAGTATACATTCACACATACTCAGTATGGACAAAAATATCTGGAAAACTACAGGAACTATTATAACATCCCATATTTAATTTATAGATGGTCCTCCTCTACAGCTATAACAGCTTTCATGCTTCAATTTACCAAAAAAAAAGATCAACAGCACATAATTTACCATGCCAATGTGTAGAGCAGGGTTATAATTAGACCAGCTTTAAAATGTTGCCGTACTAAATGGACAGGGTATAAATTGATGAACAGTACTACAGAACATTCCTTGCAAATTCACAACAGTCAGTACATTACCCATAATGCCCCAACATCATTCCAGAATCTTGAGTAGTTATCACTTTCAGTCAGTTTCAGAACCAGTTTGTTTCTCATAGACTAATGCACATCCACAGATATTTAAAATTAAGTCTCGGCCATGGCCCACTTTAGCATTAAATGTTTGACAGGTTTATTTTTGCATACACAGTTGTGCCCCTACAAATGATTGGTAAGAAGAGTGACACAGCTGTGCCTCTCTGTACACCAGGATAAAACTGAGTGTGTTTTAAAAACAATTTGGGATCACCAGAATATTTCACACCTTTGACTTTCTCCATCAAGCTTAAATATGAAGGGGAGACGTATCGAGTGGTAAAATCAACCATTTTCGTTCCTTACAATGGATGGAGCTCATAACATAAATATGCTAAAAAGGGATGACATATAGAGAAAAGAAAGTAAGGGAGGAAAAGAGAAAGTGATGGCAAGAGAATGAAAGTCAGAGAGAAACAGAGACAGGAACAGCTAGGCTTATGGAAGAAGAATGAGGAAATAGGTGGAATAAAAATAAGTAATCGAATTAGGGGGAACTGAGAGAAAAAGAAAGAAAAGTGAGAGAAGCAAAAAGCACGTTTGGAGGGCGATTTGAGCGTATATAACATTATCTGAAAAGGTTTATGTTTAGACGTTTAATAGATTTCAGGGATTTATTTCTAACAAAGCAGGTGCTCTTCCCGAATCCACTTGATTATTTGAGTCAACTATTAACCATGGTTTCAACATCCAGGGGATAAATAAGCTGCAGAGTGAAGGGAAGACTAAAATAAGTTTACAAATGATTTCAATACACGATTAAAAGGCAGATTTAAGGGGGAAATATCTAAAATAAGTCCACCTTCCCTCTGTTGTATTAAAATCGTTTTTTGATCAGCCTGTATGCGAGGCGCAAAAGCCTCCGTTCCTCCCCGAGCTCCTTTACGCAAATGTTTGGATTCTTACTCCACCCGCGGGTCTTCGGCCGTGCTGCTTTCTGATTGGCTCAGGATGCAAATTTTGGTCACTAAGCGGGCGGGGACTGGTGTAGTCCCTACGACCAATGACGTCACACAGCAGAGTGGCAACTGACACACGGAGAAAGAAACGAGCTGGAAACGGCGCGCAATGAAAAGAAAGCGAATGAGCTGAAAGGGAAAAGAGAAAGCACTGAAAGAAGTGAGAGAGAGAAAAAGAGAGGGGGAAAGAAAGAGACAAGGGAAAGAAGAAGAAAAGAAGGGAAACAATAAAGAGAGAATAAAGAGCAGCAGAAGCGTGATTTTTTTTTTGGAACGGAGAGCAAAAGAGAAAGAAAGAGGGACCTTGTGTACCGGGTGTATATGCGAGTAAGGGGGGGTCACGGTGACAGGGAGGGAGGGAGAAAGTGAGAGAGAGAGAGAGAGAGAGAGAGAGAGAGAGAGAGAGAGAGAGAGAGAGAGAGAGAGAAAGATGGCTACAGTGGCGGCGAACGGAGTGCAGCAAGAGAATGGCTTCAGCACCACGAACAGCTCCGGCAGAATGAACGGACTCACGCTCGGACAGACCTCAATTCCCATGAAGGACCACGACGCCATCAAGCTGTTCGTGGGTCAGATCCCGCGCAACCTGGAGGAGAAAGACCTCAAGCCGCTCTTTGAGGAATTCGGCAAGATCTACGAACTCACCGTGCTCAAAGACCGTTTCACGGGGATGCATAAAGGTCGGTTCTAAAGCCCCCCCATTTTCTTCCAATGGTTCCCCCTGCTTATTCTTTTTTGTTACAGAGGACAAGCGGTTTAGAGAACGCAGCTCAGTGTGCGTTTACGTGCTTCTCTCACGCGCGTCTATGTGTGCGTGTGCATGTGTGTTGATCAGCATGTGTGTGTGTGTGTGTGTGCGTGTGTGCGTGTGTGTGTGTTTGTATGTTTAAGCACACGTGTCCACGCTTTCTCGTAGTCCGCCCTTCTGACGACCACGTGAATTATTCTACAGGAACAAAACGACAACAGCCCCCCTGCACTCTAACAAAAGTAACAACAACAACAATAGTAGTGGTAGGACTAAAACAATAATACTAGAATGTAAAATAATAATAATAATAATAATAATAATAATAATAATAATAATAATACAAGTACTAATAACTTGGAACAAAAGAATAGGAAAATGAACGAATGACTAGACTAATAACAATAATAATAATAACAACAACAACAACAACAATAATAATAATCATACTAATAATATTTATTATCATGATTATGATGATGGGTATTATTATTATTATTATTATTATTATTATTAGTCGTAGTAATAATAATAGTAGTAGCAGTAAAAGTAATGGTAGTAAAACAATGGCTAATAAAAATACTATGAGTAATTGAAAAAATAAGTAGAAATATTGGAAATAGTAAGTGATATAAGTAGCAGTAATAATAATAATAATAATAATAATAATAATAATAATAATAATAATAATTAAGTAAAAACAAATATATTGAACAATAATAATAATAATAGTAAAAATAATACCATAACGTAATCATCACAATAATCATAATATTAAGAGAGCATGGATTCAAACAGTTGGGTTTGTGCAGAAGCTTACAAAACCATTTGTAAAGGATATGAATAGCCAGTAATATTAAAGAGTTGTTTTTAAATAACAAATCATGTAATTGAAATAAACATTCCGCATGGCAACCTGTACCCTTCTTCCTCTGACTCATTTACAAAATGTTTGAACAAGCTTAAGAAATTCAACTCTCACATGCAGTCAGCAACAGGCAGACCAAAAAAGCAGCAACTGAGATTTAATGCAGGTCTATTAGACTCCTGCTGTTACTCAGGTCAAACCATCTGTATGCTGACCCATATCGCAGAGACCTATTGGAAAAACAGGAATATAGCCCTAAAATAACTCCAAACTGGAAAATAAAAGTGAAGTCAATTTTATGGCTGCAAAAAAGTCCTCAATGTTTCCAGTTCTGAGAAATACAATATGACCATAATTGATAGATTCACAATTTAGAGGTGATTTGATTTTTGACTTAAATCATCTTCCTTTTTTGGTTTAACTGCATATTTATTTATTACTGTCACTCTCAGTCTGTCTGCATGGATCTCTTTTTTTGCCATCGCACAGTTGGGCATGAGCCTTGAGGGATCCCCAGAGGGCCCGCTGCCTGCTACAGCGCGACTACATGGCATTGAATTTAGTGAGGGCAGCTTTTATATTAAGAGACCCTGCTGCTGAGCAGCTGTGGCAGTGATGTGTGGGGAGGGAATTTGGGACACATAACAGGCATCATCAGCGGCGTCCTGTTTGCCTCACATGGAGCCCTGAAGTTTATCCTTCCACACCAGTGCATCGTCAAGCCTCATGCCAGTCACCATCCGTACACACGGCTCGGCCCTGATCGATTACAATAATGCTGCGAGTCTATTTGGGCCTGTCCTTAGCCGTCTGTGTGTGTCAAGTCTCACAAGTCATTTATTTCATGAAGGATGGCACCGGCAGAGCAAAACGGCCTTACCATTTACGAGCAAGGAAAATAGGTGACAATTTCAGGCCTGTAGGTGTAGACCTTAAACCTGTTTGACGATCCAGTCTATCGAAGAGCTGGAGTTTTTAGCCTATAAACTGTAAATCAGGGTGATTAGGTCCATTAAGGCTTTGCCCTTAACACACCTATTAAGCTTAGTCATAAAGCTATTCAAATGTACTTTGAGACCGCATAACATTCTCGCCAATAAATTAAAGGCAAGTTATAACTCCGGAATTAGAGAAAACAGATAGAAGTAGATGTTTACATCCAAACTAAGCAAATTGTTAATAATGCTGCTTTACTCACGACTGCAAATCAGAACACTGGGGGAAAGTATTGCAAATGCATAAAGAAAAAGTGGCTCTTACATGTACTAGCAAGATATTTGATATTTACTTGTGGTCAACTCCATCTCACCTGTTTATAAATCATCCATTTTCAATGGGGACCTCAAATCTAAATCATGATGGGATTTCGAACAAGTGATGTCAGCAGATCATTAGAATCATGAGTTAGTAGAAAGCACGAAAGGCTGAGCTTTTGAGGAACAAACATTTGTCGACATACCCGTGAAAGAATGTTGAAATGTTTAAAAACGATGTTCGTCAAAGAACGTTCAGAAGGAGTCTCAGTGTTTTTCCAACTACACGGCATAATGGGAATAAATGACTCAAAGAATCTGGAGGAATTTCAGTGTGTAAAGGACACAAGCCTAAACTGAAGACCCATGGTCTCCGATCCCTCAGATGTCACTGGATCGAGAACCAGGATTAGCAGGATTAAATGGATGCTGTATGCTCTGGACAGGGCAGAAAGGTTCTATGCAGATTGTTATCAGCAACAAGTGCCCTGTGCAAAGGTTATTGAAATGTATGTGATAGCAGTATATACAAAAAAAAGGATTTAAAAAAGATGAACACATTCCACCTTTAAGATGTACCCCCCCCCCAGCTTTTCCAGTGGCAGCCATGCATTTTTAACAAGACAATACAAAACCACATGCTGCACACATTACAAAGTCATTGCTGTGGAAGACGATGGTATGCAGTCCACCTTGCAGGCCTGATTTGTCCCCAAAAGAGATTGTGTGGACATTTTGGATAAGGACATCCCTGTGCTCTTGCGCACCTTAAGACGTGTTTGTGTTTCCTGAAACACTTAATTGCTTGGTGTCCTCTGTGCCAAAGTGTTGTGAAAACGGCAGCTTTACTGTCATAAGTGCTTATAATGAAGTTGATCAGATATCAAACGTATGTCATGTTAGGTCCTCACTATAATAGAATGGCTTTCAAAATTACATTCAGAGCACTGCAGAACATCTGCTCTACATCTAATATTTTCGTGCATTGGAAATAAGTGTGTGGTTTCCTTAGTAATCTTTTACTGTCATCCCAAAATCTGATGTATGATCACATATCAGAATATCATAACCCTGGCGTTCACTTAAATAATTACACTGCCGCCTTATTAAGTTTGACGTCCCCACTCTTACAGAATGACCTGCTACGTTACATTGTGAACATCTAATATTTATATGTACAATATAAATGAGTATGTGGGTTCCTTAAATTGTGCTCTTAAAAGCACTTTGAAGTCGTCTTAAAATCATCTTGAGCACATATCAGAATGTTATAATGCTTTAAACTTCATATTTAGTCGTTTAACATTAATAAACACATTGCTTAGGTCTGTCCAGGAATAAGCAAATAAGCACTTTAGTACAATGAGTGGGGATATAAAAAAGAAACAATTAAACAAAAAAAACTTTTCAAAGTAAATGAGTATGTAATTTACTATGGAATAGGCGCCGGAATGACACAACCCTGGTTTAAAAAAAAATGTGTGTGTGTGTGTGTGTGTGTGAGTGACTTGTACTTGAACCAGCAGCCTTGTACCTTAAACACTGAGCCACTCCAGTCCCTTAACACTGTTTTTGCACTGTTATAAACTAAAGAAACTGACAAACTTTGTACTATTTTTTTCTCCACCAACGTTGTTCATTCCTACATTTTCCACAAACCAACCTCCCCACCTATATTTTCTTTTGTCCACAGATATCAAGAAGAACTTATTCAAATTAAAACATGACCTATTTCCTCATTTGTTTCAGCACTCTCTGGGCGTGATGGCATTTCTCCTTCACCTTCATCTTCATCTTATCCTAACATTACTGTCTGCACTTACAGTCTGTTTAGTCTCTGATGATTTGAACACATTTTTGAAGAGGCATAATGATATGGTTGAGTCTGGACTTTTTCCGAGAAAGAAAATGTTAGCTGGACAAAAAAATGTCAAAGATGAATTAGGGATGGGTTGTGATGTTTTGATTTGCATTTTAGAACAGCGTTTTCAGAGTGAGGCTGATACTGATAGGTGTCAGGAACTCATCATTTGTATTTCTTCTGCCATTTAATAAATGGCTTACACTGTAACACCTATGATTATTGGTTAAAATTTTCACTTTTAAATGAACTCCAAAGAAATTGTGTGTAATATATTATACAGCCACTGGCCCCTTTATTAGGTACACCTAGCTAGTACTGGGTTTTGTTCAGAACTCCCTTGACTCTTTGTGCCATAGAATCAACAAGCGGTTATTTGTATTAAGGAGTTTGCCGACAAACTGTCCCCTACACCATTACACCACTTCCAGGATGAACCTTTGATACATGGCAGGATGGCCCCGTGCGTCCATGTTGTTTACACCAAATTCTGACCTGACCACCTAAATGCTGCAGCAGAAATCGAAATCAACCAGACTATGTAATATTTTTTTTCAAATTCATCAAATTTGCTGCAATTAACTGTATTTAGCTGACAGAAATGGCACCTGGTGTGATCTTCTGCTACTGTAGCTCACATGATTCAAGGTTCAATGTGTCAAGCATTCAGAGATGTTTTATTGCATACCTTTGTTTTGTAATGAGTGGTTATTTAGTTACTGTTGCCTTTCTAATCTGACCATTCTCCTCCGACCTCTGGCATCAACAAGGCATTTTCTTTTGGCCAGAGAACTTCCTTTGCTGTTTTTCGCTGTTCTTTGTGAACCCTAAAGATGGCAGAACATAAAAATCCCTGTTGATCAGCAGTTTGTGATATACTCTGGCCAGCCCGCCTAGCACCAACAACCATGCGATGTTCAACATCACTTAAATCACCTTTCCTCCCCATTCTAATGTTCAATTCGAACTTCAGCAGGTCGTCTTGACCATGTGATTGGCTGTTTAGATATTTGCATTAATGACAGGATAAATAGGTGCAATCAAGTGGTATCAAATGAAGTTAAATTCCGGTACCTGAAGGTCGGGTAGTGTGTTTACAGACTGTGCTGGACTGGTGCCCTGTGACTAAACATGATATTCTGTGTATGTACACATATATTCTGGCACTAATCCCAGAGAACACAAGTTGCAGCTGTAAGCATGCCCTCGCTGGGACATGAGCACTTTGAAATGATCACCTGAACAGCCTCTCTTAATTCAAGTCAAGATACTCCTATTTGTAATGTTCCATCCTGAACTCGAGCCTGGGTCACTGTGGTGGCAGGCTAGTGTTAAAATACATACAACAGTGAACAATATAAAGTGATAATGAATATAATCACATTCTCTCCAAATCAATTGAATTAGTAGCTTGAGTTGAGGCATCCTTGGGCTTGAGAATTATTTGCTATTATTATTGCTATTATTTGTTTTTAAACAAACGATTTGCAGTACTTAAAATTACGAGAACAATGATGGGTGAACAATAAACCCAGCATGTAAATGTTGTTTTATTTTCTTGTATTTATGATCCGTTTTTGAATAATTCTAAGCCATTAAGCAAACTATATCTTGTACTTTTCGTTTAGAAGAAGCGATTTAATTTCTTAACATCTATTTTAGTGAAAAATATATAAAGCCCTTTATTCGTTCCCTTTTACTGAAGCTGTTTTGTCTTCTCATTCGGTGAAACAGGATGCTGACCAACATGGTCGTTGACTGCACTTTATCGTAGCCACATGCTTCTGTAAATGTAAATCTGCGTGGAAACGATACATGAATTGAGCATAGATACTTTCGTTTGACTGAAGCCAGAAATACAGTGATATAAATTATTTCAAACAACACAGAGTCTCAAACTAGTGAAAGTGTTAGGACAATACAACACGCACACTTACAAACATAAGTAGCGGAAGGTGTTCCACAATAAAACAAGTAACTTACACAGAAACACTCTAAACACAGTTTCTAATCCAAATGTGAGCGAACGAGCAAGCGGGCACAACATGCTAAGGTAGTAACACACATATACTTTAGCCCACTACAATAAGTGTGTGACTACTTGATCGGTTAATTAAAAGAATACTAAATACGCCTAGAGGTTAAACGAAAAGAACTTTCAGTACTGGAGAGAGAAAACGGGATCAGGAAGCAGCAACAATTTAGAAACAAGCCTCAAAAACATAACCTGGAACAACCAGCATTTGTAAGTGACTATGTAGTAAAATAAGCCGCAAAGTGGAACCTGGCAACTGTGACACAAATAAGGGACGTCCGATGAGACATCTAGAATCTCTAGGTAATAATAGGGAGAACACAAAGGAGTACTACTAACAATAGGACAGACATATTTACATACATCATTTACTGCTTGTTTCAAAGAAGTACCAGAAAAACTTGCACAAAAGTCTAAACACATCAAGCAAGTTGAGACAGTCTCTAGTCCAAATGTGAGATAATGCCAAGAGAACACATGACTAATAAGGTAGTGAGCTATCGAGTGAATGATCTGCTCTTTAACTCCCACCTCTGCTTAGGGATTCGCAGCATTGACTGTATGTTAAGGTGACCAGCTGTTTACTGCCACAGTGTCCTGAGTTAAAGTACATATTTTTATTTCCTATTGTAATTTATTCTAATTCTTAACATCTTGGTCGTTAAAGCGAATGGACGTTAATCCAATGGTACTCAGATGTCACCTAATTTTTTTTCCTGTGCCGTGCAGTTTATGCCTGATCATTACACTGTTACGATACTAAGAAATTGCCATTAACGACAAGTTTGACAATATAGTCCAAATATCTACATAGTTACATAGTTACAATAGTTACAAGTACATAGTCAATATCAAGCACAATGACACTGATATCTGCTGGTATGTTTACCCTTATAATTAGAATTCAAACATTTAGTTTTGACGTGCCATGGTATTTTTAGTAAGGACACCCTATAGGTCTGACTGCCCCAGCATACCCCTGGTATTTCTGTGAATGAGGGTTTATATCTGACTTCTGTCATCTGTTAAATTTTTACTGGCCACTTCGTGCGCTTGCAAAGGTCTGCCACTGTGGGACTTATGCTGTTCCATGCGATGTTTAATTTTTTCAGTCATTACTATTGCCCCAATAGTCCTGTATAAAAGCTGTAATTGGTTTTAAACAGCTTTACAAATGGACTCTACTACATACAAAAGTCTGGAAATGTCAGAGGAAAAACTGCACTGCTTTAATGAGCCAGGCTGTGTGGGTTCCTATTTCGTCATGTGCAGTACATCATGCTTATTCCTATAGCTTTTTTCTTTGGATGAACAAAAATGACATCGACATTCTTCAATGATAACGAGGAACCCCAACAACACCTCCAAAACCAACACCAACCACACAACCACCAACAACAACCGCACCACTAGCTACCACCTTCACCGCCACTAAAGCCACCAATACCAACAAAAAATACCACCACCAACACCACAAACTCTTCGGCCACCACTACCACCACCACAGCCACCAACACCAAGAACCCAACCACCACTACCAACAATGCCATCACTACAAAGACACAACTACCAGCACCAACAAAAAGAAAACCCACTACCACCAACATCACACCCACCACCACTAATGCTACCACTAAAAAGGACAAAACTACCACCAACAAGAACATCACCAACCACACCGACAATGCCGCTACTAACAACAACAACTACCACTGCCACCTCCATCAATAGCAAGAACAACAAAACCACCACTACCAACAACAAAACTACCACTGGCAACAAAAATAAAACCCACTACCACCAACATCACACCCACCACCACTAATGCTAAAACTAAGGTCAAACAAGGTCAAAACTACCACCTCCAACAACAACATCACTATCCACAACACGACCACCAACGACATCACCACTACCAAAAACCACAACTCCAATACCACCAACCTGACTGGTACTGAAGACATAGCAATTTTAGCATTGGATGGATGATCTCCACCTCCATTACTTGGACTGACAGGTACAGAGTCCAAACTTCATTCTGGGTAACAGCCAAGTCCAGAAGCCAAACAGTCTTGCTGGGACTGACAGGCACAGAGGCTAAAATTTAATTACTGGGGATGATTACAGCGCCTTCTCTAGGACAGAGAGGTACAGAGCTCAAGCCTCTTTTACAGGTAGTGACAGCGACAGAGGCCTCGCCCCCTTTATTGAAACTGTCAGGTACAGAGGCCACACCTTTTCATTTGATCAACTCCACAGTGAAATGGGTCACTATATGTACAATTAAAGTCCTGCCACATGCTGAAATAGTAATGGCTGTATAACGATGCAAGACTTTGATAAAAACCCTAATATCTATATATGCATCTTTCTGTGATACTGTCAGATTTAAGGTCTCCGTGCATGACAGGGTTTGTAATTGCTGCCAAAGGGTAAGGCAGAGATCAGATAAAATGACTGGTAGTTAATTGAGCATTTCAGAGTTGGTTTCAGATGACCTCTATGACCATTACCATTACCTTTACTAGAATATTAATGAACATGCTACAGCATGAAGAAGGGTAAGTCACATTTCCATTAATATTCTTAATATTTGCTGAACTTTGGAACAAATACAAAATATTCCCAAATGTTTGTGGACAACCCTTCGAATATCAGGCGTGGGCTAGAGGAGTATAAAGTCCAACACCTTGGACATTGATACGAATGGACGTTGATTGGATGGTCTTTAATTGGCGCATACCTTCAGTTGCTGCAAAGCTTTGTGTTGTGGGACCAAAAAGATGCAAACAACATTTTTACTGGTGGTCTCAGACTTTTGAGCCCTATTGTATTTTTTTCCATCTTACCGACACACACAAGGTTATATCTATAAACAACACAAGTTCATGTCAGGACTAGTCATATATATGCACGCACACGCACACACACACACACACTCTCAATGCCAATTTAGAGTACCCAATTAACCTAACACGCATGTCTTTGGACTGTGGGAGGAAACCGGAGTACCCGGAAAAACCCACATAGACAAGGGGAGGACCTCCAGACTCCACACAGAGAGGCCAGACCGCTCCACCCTGGGACTGAACCCAGGACCTTCTTGCTGTGACACATCGATGCTACCCACCGAGCCATTGTGCTGCTTTCTTTGTGTTTAGCTCTCAAGTCTGTTGTAGCTCCAGCTGTGCACTAATATCTATCAATAAATACAGTTAACTTATGGTGTTGTATGTTCTCCATGTTCTCCATGTTTTTACTCACGTCACATCGGCATGGCAGTTAGTGGACTGGTTACATTACATTGGCCCTAGGTGTGAATGAGTGGGTGCATTCCTGCCTTGCACCGAATATTTTCAGAGCTCTAGGACACTTACCTGTTTTATCTTAGGAGAGAAAGACATCTCCACAAAGTTTAAAAAAAAAAAATCTTGTTTATTCTCTTATCTTCTCTTATTGCTGAGCAGTTTATTGCTTGTGCCACTCCTTAGACCATTCCTCTTTTTTTTCCTGGATTGACTTTTCCACAGCTTAATCTGTTTTCATAGGTTATTATGAGGATTAACATGTAGCTCAGAGGATTATCGTGATTATTATCACATCTGCATCTGTGAAACATTTGTATCAGTCTCTCCAAAATCAAAATTTCTAATTAGGCGTTATTAGAATGTAAATGAATACAATTCTGTTCAGGAACTTGTTTGTTGTGTTGCAACAATTACTGGGTGCACGCGATGCAAATAAGCTGCTTTACAAAAAAGATTTACAATTGAAATTGCCTCAGTTCTATGACTGACATTTCATCTTGCTATTAACCAAAGCAACATGAAAAATTAAATAGTTTGATTTTCAGAAACGCTTACTCCGCTGTTGTTAGCATTTCTGCGAAACGCGTTTGGGAAACTTTTTGTGATTACTGATTTTAATAAGTGGAAGTAGCACTGATTTGGAAATTATTATTGCACGTGTTTCATTTGGCTCCAGCAAACCTTGTTTGTTTGCTGTATTTATGCAGCCCTGAAATTCCTGAATTAGATCAGTTCTTGTGGGCTTACACACAAAGTGGATCATCGGTCATACTGAAGCTTACGCAGCATGCCATATGGAGTTAAAGGGTTTTAATGGACCTTGATGGACCTTGACGTTGCCATATCTGACACCGTAACACAGTGTTGTGAGGACACTCTGCTAGCTAAGTGCTCAGGATTTAGGGCTCCATTGTAGCCCTTATGAAATAATGCTGCATATTACAGAAATGAAGCTCTTTTGAAGCGACAGTGAAGGTGCTCTCGTTATGAGCAAGGTTTTTTTTTAAAATATATACACACAGCTAACAAAATTAGGGGATGTTTCATCACAGGATACTTCATTCTGAAAACTCCCCTAATTATTCTGAGCAGTAAATATTGCCCCTGATAGCCAGATTTCTGCAAATCTCGGCACGCAGTTTTGTCTTCAGCAGATACCAAAATAATTGCAAATGTGGTCTGCTTAGACACTGGGTTTTGCCACAAGAGTGAGTAAACATGCCTCCCCTGCTGCCCAATAAAAAAATCTCTCAGAGGCTACTTTTTTGGGAGTGTATCTCTCGAAAACTTGTTGATTGTTAGGCACGGATCCACGACACACTCTAATTAATTTTTCTCAGGGAACACATCTTTTGAATTGACTGAAGCAAAGATGATCAATTCGACAAAACAGCCACCATATAGACCATTCTATCTGTCAGGAGGGATTGGGAGCAGTGGTTCCATGGGGGTACGCACACATGGCAAACAGGATGCAGATAACTCAGACAGACCACCAGTAGAGAGGATTGTTTAATTCACTAACAAACACAAGCAGTTTCACTGAACAGACACAGGTAGTGCCTTTACTACACAGCCCTGTCTCTGCCCGGACCATTTTCAGGCACTTAAAAGAAGCAAGTTTGTTGATACGTTGCCCATTATGTGTCCTGCCATTGACAGTCAGCCACTGTCACCATTGCTTGCACTGGTGTCGTGAACGAGAAACTTATTATATATCTATTATAGACTGGACCCATATCGTCTTCAGTGACAAATCCATGTTCTGTTTGAGATTCAACAATGGTCAAGTTTATGTATGAAGGCAAACCTGCCTTTGTTGTGAAGCGACACAGTTCACACAGCAATCGGCAATCGAGTTATTGCCAGTCAAACATTTATGGGACCAGTTAGGACACCAGGTTTGGCAACCTATGAGTGTGCAGGATCTACAGGCCAAGCTGCAACATCTGTGGGCAATTGTGTCATAGAGGAATGACTAGTAGTTAAGTATCTCTCACCAAGAGTTACACTACCCAAGAGCTGAACAAACTGTAGCTTCCTCAACTGTAGTAGTCTACTACACTACTTGATCAAAAGAGTAAATACATTTGTCAATATAATGTCTTTAGAGCAATTTGCAAGATATAATTCAAGCAATTAAGGATTAAGGGCTTGGCTCAAGGGTCAAGCGGTGGCTGCTTGCCAGTTCTGGTACTCAAGCGTTCAATCTTTGGGTTAATTGCCCAGTACCTTAACTGCCCCTGCTTTTACTTGTACTATGCATGCATGTTATTAGATCATAACACAAGACAGTCTGTCATTTCTGCCCCCATGCTAAAAGCTCAGCAGAGAATTCCACTCATAGAATGCTGACAGAATCTAGATGACTTTGTAATGGCAGCATTATAGAAACTTCCATGCCTCTTTATTTTTCAGGATCAAACTATTTATTATGTAATACAACAACATATTTAAGAAAGATACAAAGAATGAAACATCTGCTTTGATTACCTTCAGGCGTTCGGAGATGAAGCGTTTCAGAATGATAAAGTGCATCCTGTGCTGACTTGCCGCTTGATTGTCAGTTTGTGTTTGTTTGCAGGATGTGCCTTTCTAACTTACTGTGCAAGGGAGTCTGCGCTGAAGGCTCAGAGTGCTCTCCATGAGCAGAAGACTCTGCCTGGGGTATGTTTCCTTTCTTATTTTCTACAACCTTTTTGGTATCTCTGTTCTTCCTGCCCGCCGGGCCATAGTGCCCTTAAGTGATCCCATAGTCTAACACACACACACACACACACACACACACACACACACACACACACACACACACACACAGAGGGACAAAGAACCATGCCAACTGGGGGCCTGTGCTGTTGGAGCTGACTGCATGGGTGCCGTGGCTGCTCAGTCCCTATACTCTCTGATGTTGCTGTCTTTCTTTAATTATGCCCCATTAGTCCTTCTTGTTGTTTAATCAGGTGTAGAGCTGCACTCACGGACTGTTATCATTTAAGAATCCTCTGAGCATCCGATTTTTTAAGTCTGTGGTGATAACGTAAACTTTTTCTGAGCCTTCATCAGGTTCTAGCTTCTACTGGCTGTTAATTGAGCTGAATTCTTACAAAAAAAACACTCAAAGCTACCCAGCTAGACTAGTTTTTGAATATTATATATGCATAGTGACATGTTTCATAGACAGAATTCAACCTCAGGTGCCTTTGTAAAGTCTACATGTTTTCTGTGTTTCTATTTTAAACAATTATAAAGGACAATGGACGTCTCTGAAGTGTCTTTGTGTGTGTATGTGTGCCCTGTCTAAAGTTTTTCCAGCCTTGTTCCCTGTATAGTTGCTTAGCCAACTCCTAGCACTCCCCATCCACCTTGTATTGGATTTAGCGGGTATGGGAAGTGAGTAACACAAGGACATAGAGTTATTGAAGCTAAGCATCACGGCGACGCAAGTTGCCGTAGCACCAATAGTTCCTTTTTGGTCAGTGAGTTACTTTGCTGGTTAGAAAAAACTTAAATGATGCTGATCTGCCTCTCTGACTCTGTGTGGGCTGAGCTCCAATCTGTGTTATGTACAAAAACAGCTATGAACTCCTGTCCATTTCTAGCTTCTCCTTTCTATCTTCATAAAGTGGATTAATCCACTGCATAATTACCCTTCATCATAAAAAATGTCTGCTTATTTCATAGACTGGCAAGAAGCTAAGCCTTGCTAGTGCAACCAGCCCCAGAGACTTAAGGTTCCCCGCTGATCCACCTTAATGTGTTTTTTAAAAGCTTCTATTGTTCTTCTGAGCACTGCCACTCGTTCCTTATTTTGAGAAGGTACATGCATCTTGATCTGTAATCCTGTGGCAACAAGACATTCACCATAAGTTTCCGTGATACATGCATTTTAGGCACCCCTGGCCATATTTAATGCTTTATTGCATTTCTGATTAACATGACTAGAAAGCTAGAAGCAAAGCATCGCATTTTAACCCCATTAAGTTGGACCAGGGTCATGGGGCTTAGCCTGGAATTCACTGGATGCAGGCAGATGGACATTCTGGGCAAGGTCTATGGCAGACTTCACTAAATGCACCACTCGAATTTTTACTGAGGCCAAGAGGCTCCCTCCAGCAGCTGTTTGGAATTAGAATGGACTTATTCAACGGTGCATCACTATAGATGGAATTTCACGACAGGAGCTAGGTTAAGTCCATAATAGTCAGACATGTTCCTATTGCAGCAATTTTGTGAACATTTAACCCAACACATATCATTTAGGGTTTTATCCTCATGAGGTGTCACCATGGGCATCATGTCCGGTTTCTGTCTCACCGGAAAGCTTCCATCTCCTGAGTTCCACCGGTCACGGGGACTGGTCTGTGGTAGCACGAGCAGACCAAGGCTGCACACGGATGGGGACAATAATAAAAAAGGATTAGACCTAACTTACACCCTGTTTCAGTAGAGACTTGAGTGGTATTAAGATGTGATTAAGTTATGCAGCACCTAAGCCCTTTGTTTTCCTCATTATTCTACCAGACATGTTGCTTCTACAATGACTGCTCATACTCATTTCAAATCATTCATTTTTGCTTTTCTCACATACAGCAATTGCTGTCATAACCTGTTCTCTTCATCTAAAGCCAGAACTAATTCCTAAGCTGATACATTTATTATGTTATCTTCATAGTAATTCAGAGCAGGTTTGTTCATGTTACTAACCCATATCACCATTTTGGTGCCCTGTGGAGCACCCTAAACCCCAATGAAACATTTGGAAAGGCCTGGCTGTTGCAGGAAACTGAGCATTTCTCACAAACGGCATGTGTGTTATAACAAGACAGACGCAGAATGAGCCCACTGAATACAATTACACTTCTCAATCGTGTCTTCTTTCCCTCTACAGCATGCACATGTGCGCACACTTAAATAACTCATGTCTGTCTCATGTGGAGCCACTATAGACAAACAGCGCAGAAATATATTTTGAGACAGTAAAGGCCATCCCAAGCACTTTGCTCAGCTTCGGCAGCCTTACTAACACTTAGAAGTTCAACCATAAATCAGATTCTGTGATACAACTTGCTTCCTTGGAAAGTTTCAGAATATAATATTACTAACGATCATGTTTGATGATGTTTGAAAAAATAAGCCTTCCGATTTAAGCTTACATTTAACTAAATAATATAAACACTATATATAGTAATGTTCCAAAGTCTTAGGCCGCCATTAGATTATATATAAACATGATATATACACCATCGTTTTAGCAATGGTATAATGACCATCAATAATGGTTTACATGTCTCTTTATTAGAACATAGAATTTTGTATGCAGCGTTAAAAAAAAAAAACTGAAAAAATAAATAAATAAAGTATATAAGCTACTATATATAAGTACTTAGTGCAACCTTCCCTTTCAGCTGAGCAATAGCAGTATCCTACCTCCTACAGTCTGAAGGAGCTTGATCAGGAATGGGCTTTATGGAATGGTAGCAGCCAAGAAACCACTTTTTTGGAAGGAGACCTTCCAAGGGCGAAAAGGATAACATGCTACAGCTCCTAAAGAGTGCAATGAAGATCACTGGAAATGATGATGTTCTCACTTGCAATGTTTAGACTTAGTGAAAACTTGTAGGTAACTTAGTTACATCAGGTTTGGGTCCCCTTTTGAATTCTGATACTGCCAAAGTTTCTTCCTTATTTCTAACATTTAGGGACCTTTCTTTATACTGTCACCCTAGACATGCTCTATTAAGGCTGTTGGGGCATTTCTAAAGTTGCTTTTTGACTTGAGTTGATGTTGCAATGGGAAAATAAAGTCAGTTTGTTGCTACCTATTATGAACAGGTTAGCAAAGAGTGTGACTGAAAGCAGTTGAAACTCGGAAGGGGTTCTTTTAGCAAAGTTTATGATGTGTATTTTCAGCGCTTGAGCGAGGCTAAAGTGCAGCCTGTGTTCATCCGTGATCAGCCGAGCCGAGGATTTGAGCCCTGTGTTTGTTCAGACGCTGGAAAACATTGAGGAATCGCAACGGAAGAAAATAGTGGTGCTGAGTTCAGCAAATCTTAATCAAACCTAGCAACCGTCTCATCAAACAGAACAGTTAATCACACACGAATGAACACACAAACCCTCACTCTGGCTCAAACACTCCCTCACCCAACCCTCCACACGTACGTACTTCTACTCATGGAATTAGAAATTCACGTTCCGAAGCCTCGGTTTGAGTGTCCGAAGTGAAATTCAGCAAGCACGTCACTGCATATCGATGAGTTGGGCGAGGGTCAAGCTGAGGACGAATGTAATTAAAACACGCAAGCAAGCACGTCTGCATGCTGGCACTGTTCAACACAGGAACACACGAGGGTCAGCTTTTTCATCAGCGTGCTGAAAGGATTAACCACGCCACGCCCATTTTATCAGCCCTCGCTTTTAGGAGAGTGACCTTGCTGCTGTTTGCATGCTGATTAAAAGGGAGTGAGAGAAAGTGAGAGCGATGGGTTTAAATGTCGACGGTGGAGATGGCTAACTTTGAAAAGACAGCGAATGGAGAGTTCGACCATGTGCCGCGTGAATGTGTGAAAGCGTGTACAGAAAAACGAGTCTGGAAAGTATTGAAGAGTATATACATGCCAAAAGTAGGGTGACGAGATTTGACAGCATGGTGTCGGAAATAACGGCAGTGCTAGCACTATATCCAACACATACACACTTCTCTCTCTCTTTCTCTCTCTCTCACACACACACACACACATACACATCTATCACCCTTTCTTTGTGGGGACTTTCCATCGACATAATAGGTGCTGTCACCACTAATTTGGGAGGAACCATCCCCCACAGAGCTTCCCCGAGAACAACATTTCTTCCAGAGTTTTTCTTTTCGTTTGCTTTGAATTCGCACTGTCAGTAGGAACACTGTGTGACGTTCAAGTGACCTCGTCTATCGCATATAGGCTCAGTGAAGCCTGGACTTCACTGTTGGCCTGTTTACACTTTTATTTCAAGCATGACGGTCTGATGCTTATATGGCTACCGGTCAACAAATGTATGTAAACATGACAGTTGAGTTTCATATGCTGAAAACTATAAGCTCACACTATACTACGTCTGGCCTGATCGCCACATACTTATGTCACTCAGGGTTCCTAGTAGTTGTGCCTAGAAGTAGAAGAAAAAGTCCCCATACATAGTGATCTAAGAGCAACAATCATCCCCCGTTCCTGTGGTGCAAACATGCGATGATGGGGGCACAGTCCTAAAAAAGTATGAAAAAGGGTGCCATGGTCCAAAAGCATGGTCCAAATGATTAGCAGCTGCTTAATCTTACACCTAACCCCAGTAATTAAAAGCAAATATTTAGCTTATTAAGTAAACATATATTTGGTGGTCTTAATGAATCCATGCCATACTGACTACTAGTAATAATGCACGATAATAATGCATGATAATCTTTATGGACAAAAGTATCGGGACACCTACAGGAGCTTTTATGACACCCGTTCAAAATCCATATTCATTAATCAATAAGCCGATGGTCTCCAATGTCTACTTCCACTCTTCTGGGAGGACTTTCCGCAAGTGTGCCTGTGAAAATTTTAGCCTACTCATTCAGAAGCGCTTTTGTTAGATCACACCCCGATGTTGACTTGCAATCTCTGTGTCACATACAGTATTTATTACTACACCTACATCCGACACCAACCTCAATAACCAAAATGAAAACTTGTCTGTCTTGGTTTTTGAAAAGAAAGTAGGAGCTTTTATAATAAAAAAAGCAAAATGCCTCCACAAAAGTAAAAGCCACATCATTTTATCTTTGTGAGAGCATTTGGTTCTCACTATGATATATAAACTTGACCCACTGATGAATTCATGAAGTCGCAGCTCCCATCTGGTTCCCGTGTAATAGAAACTCATTGGAAAACAAGACAAAGCCAGTGAATAAATGGGGAGAAAAATACAGAGAAAACTATTCACACAGGATTCAATTAATGAGGCTTTTTAGTAATTATTACTGACATCACTAATTATTGGTGACATTGCCATTCCATTAACAATTACCTCGGTACCGCTTTTCTCAAATTGTCTGACTAGAAAAAGCAATTGATGTCCAAATATTCTGACATGACCACTGATGGGGGACTGCATGTACACCAGTGCTGGATTCAAATTAATTATATTGTTAAAGGCTTAATTAGTATTTAGATACATGCAACCTGGACTGAGATGGCCAAATGCTGCCCTGCCAGATGTACGCTAATGGTCTGCCTAATACAGCGTTCAATTACAATTTTATTACAAACTAAGCTTTTCTGGTGATGTGGTGGTCTAATATGGTCTACTGAGAGTGAGGGTCTTTTTCTAGACACATCAGATTTGATTTGAGTTTTAACCGTTTTCTTCCTTGTGTTAAAACCTCTCGGGCTGGAGATGGACCTGCTGTTTAATCACGCATTGGCGTAGACAACCGCCTGCGTCACGAATGTAGTTGTTCACTTGCTGGTGTACTACGTGTTACTGGGGGATTCCGCCAGAGGGCACACCTATTACATAACCTATAATGACGTTTTTCGAGAACAGAGTTAAAGGTAACCACAATATTTTGGGGAAAATAGTTTTGCTGTAGACTGAAAACATTTTGATTTTCATGAATATGTGACAATAGGGTCAACATTCCAAATTTTATTTCCAGGTATTTACTACTGGCTCTGCTACACAGTCAAAAGAAAAACTTTTGTCTGAATTCCCGTATTTTTCTCTACTAACTTCAAATAGATGAAAGCGAATAAGACTTATTATTTAGTTGCAAATCCTTTGCTTGCAAGAACCAATGACCTCACTGAACGTTTGCATTGTTCAAGCTAAATGCCACATCACCATGCTTGACCTTAACAGTGGTCACTGAGCTGACCAACGTAAGAAAATATCACACACCACATATTTACAATTGGGTTTGAGTTCAATTATGTATCCTGTATTTTTGCCAAATCATTTCTTTAAAATTACTTTGTACATTTTATGCCAGAGATGTGTAACCCCATTCACAAAGGGATGGTGAGGATGCAGGTTTTCTATTTTTTTTTTTTTTGCTTAAGCAACAGATTATGCTTTATTACTCGAAATCAGCCATAGACCCTTTTTGGACCCAGTGGAAAAGTTTAGTGAATAGTTTTTCCTAGATCAGCAGACTTAATGGTGAGTCTAATTCATATTTCATTTATATACGAACTCTATCAACTTTGAAACAACAAACTCAGGCCGAGATTTCCTCCAATTCTCTAAACATAAATAAAATTCTTAATTCTGGATTTACCGTCGTAACCTTGTTTTCTATTTTCTTTCAGTCTTCTTCTATCTATTTTGGGACTTTAAACTCTGACTTCATTTCTGACTTTTCTAGACAGTACCTCTTGCATTCTTTGATTTCATGTTTTCTTAACCTAACCATTTACCGGCAGCATCTCATATAAAGAAACTATGGTAAACCTGGCGGTTGGTCAGACTGTTTTAGGGGGAAAAAAAACTCTTATTGAGTGCAAAGCCATAAATGAAACAGCTGGCCCAGTCATTATTTAATAAAGTATAGTCGTTATAAAATCATGTCACATAAAATGAAAGAGACTGTTAGTATGGATGAGAAAATTAATTTTAAGAGCTAAGTGATTCTCAGTAGGCCAGAGACTTTTTCTCGCCCTCTCAATTATCCTTTACCAGATAGTGCGATCCTTATATCGGTGGTTAACATGCGGCCGAAAATTTTCTGGAGCCAATACTATCAATTTTCATTTCATCGCTTGTGAATAAAGACTCAAATTACAGTCATCAAAGTTTACATATGGAGACTCAGAATGAAAGCTTTGTGGGCTTATGGCCCTGTCGTGGCAGAGAGGCAGATTTGTGGGAATGGGTTTATGTTAACGGTGTTTAGTTAATTAAACATAAATCAACCAATTTAGTTTAACTGATACATTTATGTCAGTGATTATGCAAATTTGAAAGAGTGTGAGTATGTGCTTGCTGATCCTCAGTGGTGTCTTTTGTGTCTTGTTTTCGCATTTCCAGGTTCTTAAATGACATATCCTGCCAGAATTAGGTTCACATCATTTTAGACTGGACTAAATGTAGCCTACAAACATTTGGAGTCTTATTGCTTTAGTGGAGTTGTGCAGTGGCAGCGATTCCACTCCATGGGGCCGGCTGGTGTCTGATGGCCAAAAAGTCCCTTTAATTTACACCAAAAAGAACAAAGGCTCATAAGATTTATTCCAGTTGGCCGGCTGAAGCATCAAATTGAGGAGGGGCGAGGCTTGCCAGGCACCACCCTGCCACTAAGTATTGCTCAGTATCTAATTGTTTTGGGCGCATTCTTTCACACATTTATAAATACAGTGGATTCCGGTTATTTGGACCACCGGTTAATGGGACCAGCCGCTTATTCGAACCAAATCCTAAAGTACCGAAACAAATCCTATTATATACGTG
>JAUZST010069405.1:0-22027 GCA_034779995.1 Parotocinclus haroldoi | reverse complement strand
AAAAAATGTAAGACTGTATTAATTGTAAGTCGCTCTGGATAAGAGCGTCTGCTAAATGCTGGAAAATGTAAATGTAGCGATGGAATAATATTTTCTATTTTCTATATATTTTTTAAAATACATTGTGATTTTTTTTCAATGTAAAAGTTTAGCAAAAACCTGCAAAATTCCGCAATATATTTTTTGAAAACCCGCAATGCACCGAGTTTGTGAAAGGTGAACCGCGAAGTGGCGAGGGAACACTGTATACATAAAGCGATACCTTGTAGGGGTGTAATGATAGTCTCTCCTCACAATTCAATTTCCTTTTTCTTTTTTATGTTGGAAGTGTGTCCTGTAATTACAGTCATTTTAATAACTAGTAATATGATACGAGTGCTATCTTATCCCTATCATGACTAGTTTGTATCAAATGTGTGAAAACCACTTGTGTCCAAGAACTACACAAATATCCCTAAACTATACACATATCTTTAAATTTCCTAGATCCCTTCAGTTTTTATGACCCGATTACCTCATACTTATGTTTATATGTGTATATGCTGTATGTACAGGGTGAGTCAAAAGGACAACAAAAGGAAAAATGACATATATGAATACCACAGAAAGTCCGGGGAACGCAGATACCATATCATAGCCACAGATTTCAACAACCGACACCCAGAAAGGCCACCCATTTTACACAGCACTGTTGCATCCCTCATAGCCAAAGTCCGAAAAACCAGGACAGCGGACGACAATCCACGTAATTGTTTGTCCGAAGACCACTACAGATGGAGAAACCTCAAAAATGCCTTTTGCGAAAAGTCCATGACAGCCCACAGCATGCCCTGTGACTTATGACTTGCCCTGTATATGCTGCACGTATGATGATGATGATGATTATGACCCCCATCAGATCCCTCTGGTGGCTACAGGGAGCTAACTCTAAACTCCATCTTGCATTGGTTACTGCTGTCACACCTGAGCATGAGCCCCCATCTGGCCTTCTATTCCTCAGACACAGCCAGTCGTGCCCCTGACACACATGGAAAGCACAGCTGAGACTTAAATGAGCTGTGATTTAAACTTGACCTTTTAAACGCTTAGATATTCAAATTGTCTAGTTGCACTGCTCCCACAGTGCTGAAAGGTAATGTTATCTCTGGTTGATCTTAAGTCCAGGGTTTTAGGGATCTGGTGTGGATGCCTATAGAGCAATACAGGAAGGATGGGCGAATTGTGCGGGGCTTTCAGCGAGGCACTGCCTCATTTGGGACCTCCACTGCAATGGCAGCACTAGAGCTTACCAATCGCATGGTGCGAACCATCCAGGTAAGCCCTTCTTTTATCTCTTTACATTGCTGTATTTGTGCTGTTACTGTCAAAGCTAGAAAAAGTGATTGAACATTCAAATGTATGTGCTCACAAAAATGATGGGAAGAGGATCCCACAGGATTGTCCACAAATACTGGACAATCTGATTATGTCAGTGTATTTTGACAGTCTTGGGTGACCATACACTTTAATGAACACTCAATGCGGACCGTCCAGTTTAACATGCTGCTGTTCACCCCATTTGCATAATCAAACAACTTTCTTTTCTTTTCTTTTTTTCATTTTCTTTTCCGATTGTTATTTAAGGAAATACAATCAAATCCTTCTTTTTTTTTAATTGCTTTACATATTCATGTTGAAATAACCCCTAATTTTTGCAAACAATGTGTACATCATATAAACTCAAATGTTTCACTAAATGAATAGTACAATACAGAAAAGGTCATTTGAAATATTTGGCTTTTTTTTGTGTTTACAGGCAGCTGCAGAGACTGCATATGACATGGTGTCTCCAGTGCCTGATGAGAGAGAATGCAAAAAGGTCAAACGCTATTCACATTACCGACTGGCTCATCAACCTATGGACCTCAGAGAAGGTGTGGCCAAAGCTTACAGTGTAGTGAGAGAGGTACGGAGTCTCTTGTTTTCCAATCAAGAATCAGTGGTCATGAATTTTTGTATTTGTTGTGTGTATTTGCTTATGACTGTGTGCTTGTGTCGTGTGTTCCCGTAGGGCATTACAGACACCGCTTTGACGATTTATGATACAGCCACTCGTGAGCATGAACAGAGGGGTATGACTGGGGCAGTGGGAGGAGTCCTACGTCAGCTTCCTCCTGCTGTTGTTAAACCTCTGATTGTTGCTACAGAAGCCACCTCCAACGTGCTGGGGGGCATGAGGAACCAGATTCACCCAGACGCTCGGCAGGAGGAGTCACAGAAATGGCGTCTGGGAGAGGAATAAGCGCAGATGGCTTATCTGACACTACACCAAAAGCCTGGCTGGTTGATTGTCATCTTTGACACAATTTGCTTACGGGTTTATTTATGGCCGTGGTCAAGTCTCGCTGGCAGAGCTTCACTATATATAGACAACGGCAACAATTTAAAGTACTGCTTCAGACGTCAGAGACAAGAGTGTAACTATTAACAATGGTGTTTTTTTTCTGCTTCTCCCCATATTTAACTGGAATCACCTAATATTGTACGGTTAAGCATTCGAGACACTGGAGTAGATTAAAAAGAATTTGTAATGAAATCATCTCTGGAATCAGTGCACCTCTGTGAACTGGTTTGCTCTTATTTTATATTATAAAATATTTATAAGTGAGCTTACCAGACACAATTAAATCTTGCCACACCTTTTATTCTTTAATATTGGTTATCCCATCTTAATAACAGCCCCAATCCAGTCCTGTTCAGTATGTAGTGGGTTAAAGTATTGGACTATTGAGCATAGTTTAGAGAAGTCCCATTCCTTAAGCAAGACCCTCAGCCCAGAATTGCTTCGATTGTACCTTGTAAGATTTGTGGTTATCGGTCACCCTGTATAAGGTTATCAGCTGCAAATGTAAAAATGTAGTGTTGACCGTGACAGCATAATTTGCTGTCAGTAGGTGCTGGACTGTTGACCAGAATTTCCAAGGTTCAAATCTCAGCGTTACCAAGCCGTTTGGCTCTTGTCATTTAACCTGCAAATGCCCAGGTTGTACGTTGTATGGTTTATCGTTTATAAGTCTTTACAAGGGCATCTGCTAAATGCTTTATTATTCTTTTCTTCTGTTTTAGCCTTTCTTGTCCCGGTCAGGGTCTGGTCCTGTGCCTATCCCAGAATTCACAGGTGAAGGTGTACCCTTGAATGGATATCACTGGACAACATATTTTTAAAAAGCTTTCTCAAAGAAATTGTATGATTTTGATAGACGATGTCAAAACTGAACAAAAAAACAAATCCATATTTGTTGTCACATAAAAAATTGGAGAAAAATACAACAAAAACTGTTCATTGATAATACAGAAGTACATGTGCTCACTGCTGACCCAGTGAATTCCAGGCTAGGCTCCATATGCATCCCTGACCAGATGCTTTGCTTAAATGATTCCAGAGCATTCAATAAGATTAAGGTTCTGTCATTTTTTTTGCCCTTCACTCAAAGTGATTATATCCTTTCAGCACTATAAGATGTCACTTCTCCAACCCAGTTTATATAAAAAGTCCTCCAAAACAGACCCATCTAGTGTTGGGCTGACAGTCATCCAGTTGTAAGCATTCTATATGTGTATTTTGTTATTCAGGGAGCTTGTCTTTAAAATCGAGCTTGATAATAATCTAGAACTGTTATAATTCCTTCCTTGTCAACGAGTCTAGTACAGTAGGACTCTTTACATATGTGTAAATGCTGCAGTAGATTTTGAAGCTGGGTTGGTACTTATTGTTTGTTCAGTGTGATTACAGCCCAAGCACAAGTTGATAACAAGCAGCTCGATGACCTTGTAGATGATTATTTTTGAAGTTGTGAGATGTTTGAAATGCATCATATGCACTATTTACTTTAGCCTGCTGAACAAGAACGTGCGTTTGGTGATGTGGTCAGTGCATGTCTGCTTTTGTGACATTCCCCATTAGCTGTACCACAATATAAGTCTTATGCAAATGACTTGTAGATGAAGACAGAGCCATTCTGTGCAGGTCATACCAAATGTTACGAGTGTAAACGACGACAAAGGTAACCTTCATCCTTATGCATAGAAAATGTGAATATACACTGCTCACAGAGATTTTTAATCCCCTAATTTTTGGAGCCGTATATTTGTATAGATGGCGCCGTAGTGAGTTGTATACATGCTTTTGGGATTTACAGTTTAGTGAAAGAAACCTTTTTAAATTTGATTTCATCCCCAGAACAAAGTGACTTTCAGTCCATTTTCCTTGCCACCACAATGCCTCTGGTTTCCTCTTGTTTTTCTTTACTTTTAATGGCACAACAGGTTTTTGTACATATGTACAGTTAATTTACGCAGTTTATATGAAAGCATGTGTTAACTTGAAAAGGGAAATAAACTCATGTCTACACTTTTTGTTGTCCGGTGCTGTAATAACTTGATGTGTGAGGAAAAATGGAAAAGTGTAACATTCAACCAAGATAATTACACGTACACCTAGTCAACTGCTCATTAAGACAAATCTCAAATCAGCCAGGCACATTGTAGAAACTGTTCATTTAGGCATTTTATACTTGGTCAAGATGACCTGCTAAAGTTCAAATCGAGCATCAGAATAGGAAGAAATATGATTTCATGGTTGCATCTTCGTGTAAGGCACGTGGGTCTACTGGGTCTATCTTCACTCAGACATTTAGGGTTTTACAATGCATGGTAAAAAAAGGGAAAATGTTCAGTGAGCAGCAGTTCTCTGGTGCTTGTTAATGTAGAGGTCAGCAGAGAATGGCCAGACTGGTTCGAGCTGATAGTGGGGGGAATAATTCACATAACCACCGGTTACAACCAAGCTATGCCGAAGACCAGGGTTAAATGTAATGTAAAACACGTCAATCCAGCAGCAATAGCAGCACAAAAACAAACCGGGTACAACATGTCAGCTGAGAAGAGACAACTGAGGTAAAGATTTGCACAAGGCTCACCAAACTTAGAAGACTGGAAAAAATAGGTGATATTTTCATGGCACACTTTGAGACTACAAACTGAGCATTGCTTAAATGCCACAAGCTAGCAGACTTTTGTTACTGACCTTGTCCATCCCGTTATGGCCACAGTGTTCACGTCTTTTGATGGCTACTTCCAGCAGTGTCTTAATGCTCAATTTATCTCACGCTGGTTTCCTGAACATTACAATGACTGTACTCACTGTACTCAAATGGCCTCAACAGTCACAAGATCTCAATCCAACCCTTTGCTTCTGGTTCGACCCAATTGCTAAATTGACCAGATGGGTATGGAAAGCAAATAAGAATGAGGAGGGCAGACAGTAGCTATTTAAAAAATAAATCAACTTTACATCAAAGCAGGAGCGTTTCAATAGCTACTTGTCGTACCGGGACACACAATTTAGAGGAAGACTGCACACTCAGACAGAGACAATGAAAGGGGGTGAACAGCACCAGCAAGAAGGTTACAGGTTCAGTCCCAGGGTGGATTGGACTGGATTCTTTCTGTATGGAGTCTGCATGTCCTCCCTGTCTCTACGTGGGTGTACTCCGGGTACTCCGGTTTCCTCCCACAGTGCAAATACATGCATGTTAGGTTAATTGGTGTCTCTAAATTGGCAATGACGTGTGTGTGTGTGTGTACATGTATGACTAGTCTTGAGATTAACTTGTGTATAGATATAACCTTGTGTGTGTCACTGGGATGGCCACTGATGCCAATGGCGACGATAAATAAGCCAAATAAACAAACAAACAACAAAGGAAGAGGGGAGAGAAACAGAAAACAAAACAGCTGCAAACGCACAAATAATAATAATAATAACAATAATAATAATAAAAAGAGTAAGAAAATATCAGCTCATTCCAGTTAACAATTGAAAAAATGTTTCTTTAGTAAATGTATGTTGTATCCTGTAGTTCAGCTAAATGATTAATTATAAAATTGACTTTCTAACATGATATTAGACACATGGTGAATAATGTTTGGAAAATCTTTGGTTAATGTGACTCAATATGGTCCGTCCTTTGGGAGACCCTGAGCGTTCTTAATTAATTCATGATTCAATTCAATTCAAATTTATTTATATAGCACTTTTTTACAACGGAACATTGTCTCAAAGCAGCTTTACAATATTATATTATTATATCTTAAAAGGCCAATCCCATGGTGAGCAAGCCCAGGGCGACAGTGGCGAGGAAAAACTCCCTGAAAGTAGAAGGAAGAAACCTTGGGAGGACCAAGACTCAACAAGGGACTCATCCTCCATGGGTGGCCTAAATATTCATTAAATAAATACTTATTAAGTATATTAAAATATAGCTAAATTCTAGGTAAATAACAATTTAAATCAAATAACAAACCAATAACACAATTTAAAGTAAAATACAAATACAATTGTATACAATCGTACAAATAATCCAGATATTTTTGCTTTCATGTATCCCGTTTATGACAGGTATGGCTTTCCACAAGCGCGTGAAAAGATAACTTATTTGGCCACTAGGTGGCTCCAAATCAGCACCGTCAATACTGGCTAACGCTCTGGCTAAGTGTTTTTGCTAGGTGCAGTATTTCTAAAAAGATTCTTTTCGTAATATTTTGCCATAAAGTTCTCCCAATAAGCATCACCCCAGATGCATAAATGTCTCGCAGTAGCACTGATGACGTTATGTCAGGTTGTAGCTCAGACACCGGTAGGAGCATCTGGACGGCTACGGATCGACAGTACAGCCCAGCGGGGTCTCTTTTGTATATAGCCGGAGGTTCCAGCTCACCTCGTCCGGACTCCATTAGCTCTAGCTCCCGCTCAGCTCCTTCTTCAGGATCTTCCAATACTGCTGCAGCTGTGTTAGCCAGCTTCAAACAGAATTCTGCTCTTACAGCAACGAAAACGCCTGTGTCAACTTCAGGTAGCTCAACCAGCTTCAACCCAAAACCTGCTGTAACAAGCCGCATTCCAACCTTATCCAGCTTCAACCAAACACCTGCTCCAAGTAACATTCCAACCTTATCCAGCTTCAACCAAACTCCTGCTGTAACAAGTAGCATTCCAGCATCAACCAGTTTCAGCCAAACACCTACGCCAAAAAATAACACTCCAGCATCAACCAGCTTCAGCCAAACACCTGCCGCAACAAGTAACCTCCCAGCATCAACCAGCTGCATCCAAAACCCCACTCTGACAGGTAACCATCAGCCAGAATTTTCCAGGGGACTGCAGCCTAGCAGGTCCTGGACTTTAGACCAAAAACCAAACCAGAAGGATTCAAATCCCATCGATGATGCCATAACGGCCCTTAACCCATAATTGCTTGCATTATAACTGTTTTCATCAGTCCTAAAAGTTGCTCTAAAAGTGTCGACTAATTATTAAATACATTTTTAAAAGACTTCATTCAGCTTGAACCAAAACCTTCTAACAAGTAACATTCCATTATCGACCAATTTCATCCAAAATCCTGCTTGGATAGCCAACAAATATTACAGGTAACACTCCAGCACCAACCAATAACTGTTCAACCGTTATGTATGACATTCCGCAGCTTATTTGGAAAAAGCTGTAAATGGTGTTCCCATTTACCCGTCCTATTGTGAGTAGTACTTTTTTGACCCCTTATACTTGGATATACTTGCTAACCTATAATTTTTGGGGGTTTTTTTTCTAACATTTGATCAACCTGTTTCATCTGGCTGAACTTCAGTGTTGGTCATAATACTGTCTATCAATACATTTTTGGCTTTCATCAAACCTCAATCTTTTGAACTGCTATGGCTTTCTCCTATACAGGATCATGGCGTTACGATACTATTTGTAATTTTTGGAATTCCATTTTAAAATGAACCCTGGCATTAGGGTTGCTGTGGAGATGGTAGCATTTCGCTCATGTTTTAGCAGTATCTCCGATGCATTTGCCTCATTGGCGTGCAGTTTCCTATGAGATTACAATAGCAAAAAAACACAGAACGTAATGCGGATGTTAAAAGGCGCATACCTGTAAACCGACCAGTAAAATGTCTTCAATTAAAGGTTGTTGAATGTGTTTTGTTTGTGTGTTATGTATTTTGTGTGTTTGCAGGTGTGAACAGGGTAGGTTCTAGCTCCTTTTGGACCAGCAGCTCTTTGAGCACGCCGCGCCTCAGGAGAACCCCAGGTTCAGCGACGCGCCTGCCAGGACCAACTCCACAGAGAGAACTCAACAGTAAGTAAGACATTTTTTTTCCAAAGCTACTATGAACCTGAGGAATGAGGAGTAGGGTTTGACGGTTAGGTTCTCTTAACCTAGGGACAAGTTCCTCGTCTGGATCTCTGTGCCATGCGGCATCTGTGATCGTGGCAGTGGTGGAGGGACGAGGTTTGGCCAGGGGAGAGATTGGTATGGCTAGCATCAACATAAGATCCCCTGAGTTGCTTCTCTCACAGTTTGCAGACACTGGAACCTACGCCAAGGTGAAACTTCTGGACAACAACGAAAGGTTTAAACCATTTAGCTGAGATGCTGCTTGTATTCATGTGTACCTTCTTCTGGAAAATGGTTTGGATATTGAATATTTTGGATTGCATTAATCTGTTACCGTTATTTTTCCAGTTACTTATAGATTAGGTGGGGCTTTGTTTCTTGACCGGATCTCAATAATCACGTGTACACACACGCACGTTCTTTACTGTCTGAAATTTGTTTCTTTCTAATGTGAAACTCTGCACTCTACACTTACCAGTCACTTTATTAGGTACACCTTGCTTACTGGGACGGAGCCCTTTTCCCTTCAGAACCTCCTTAATTCTTAGAGACGTAGATTCAACAAGGTGGTGGAAACTTTCGACATAGATTTTGGTCTATTTTGGAATCACCTCCCAAACTATTCAATGAGATCTGGTGACTGTTCGGCAATGGAAAAAAAAAAAAAACATGGCATTTTTTGCCAGGTGACTACTGCTCATGCTGTATTGTTGTTGGCTGATTAGTTATTTGCTTTAACAAGCAGTTAAACAGATGAACTAAAAGTGGCTGATTAGTGTATGAGTGTGTGTGTGTGTGTGTGTGTGTGTGTGTGTGTGTGTGTGCGCGGGGTGTGTGGGTGTATATATATATGCATATGTAATATAAGCATGTCAGTGCTGGTCTCAGATATTTGTGTCATATATAAAAAAAAAAAAAAAAAAAAAAAAAAAAATATATATATATATATATTTTATTTTTTATTTGTGACATGCCTATATTTTGCATTATTGTTTAGCATGCAAGATGGAACGGACTCCACAAGTTTGTGCAAAGCCTGATGATCCATCCTATGACAGCATGATTTTGCAATATTCCAAAATGCATCTAGTGATGTTACTGAATGATTGCTTTTCTCTGTGATGACCTCAATAGTTTTAGGTCAGGTGACTGTGGAGGAAGTCCATGACAGTCGGAACTCCTTGATCTTCTTGCAGTTGTTACAAAGTTTTTGAGTTGTGCTTTGATTCTTAGTCATGCTGTCATCTGAAAGATCAATATATATATAAGTATATTCACTAGTGTTCTCAGACTTTTGGGTCGCACTATGCAATAAAATGTTTAGATATGTTTAATGGATGAACATTTACACACTAATCATGTCAATTACACAACATCTATTTTAAGAATAGTTTTTGGTCAGTACTGGTTTAAACATGTTGTTATATATGTCTGTAATACTGACGATTAATGGAGAGTGTAAATACTAAATGCAGGTCATTACCAAACTCCATATCTTGGTACCACTTGAGATTCTAATGCCAGACACTGCTAGTGAGAAGGGCCAAGGAACCAAGCTGTACAACCTCATCACGGAGAACTTCCCGGTGTGTTTTATGTTTACTCCGGCCTATTACACATACAGAATAAATACATAGATGATTCTAATAACCTTTATAAGCTCACTGGACAAGACAATTAGTCACCTGTGACTGAAACGTTAATACCTCCACAAGCACGGATAACAGATAAGCATTGACTGGATACGTTTTTAAACATCGCCGACATCAGTGTTCAGCCTCTCAGCATTCAGCAGAGTAATCTTTCATAAATTGGTTGTGAGGGCTCTAGCAGTTCTTGCCTAGAAGTGACACAGTTTTAATTCACAAGGTGTGAATAGGTGTAGGAATAGTTTTTATTCGCAAGGTGTGAAACGTGGCGGCGGTCCCTGTCTGTCACTTTAATCTTTCAGCCAAGAATGTCCTAGTGCCCTTACTGGGATTTTTGCCAATGCTGGTAGAGCCTTATGATTCGATACACCTGCAAATTCAGCTACATCTGCTTTGTGACCCATTTTTCACACATCGAATGAGACATTCGCTGCAGCGTACCACCTCGTTCTCGATCTGTTCTCGTTACACGCTCAACAGGCAGTGGTAGTCCGTTTATCTACGCCATCAAGTTACTTCCCCCTTAAACACACAAGGTGACTAATTTGACAATTATTAGATTTTGAAAAACAGCATTTCTAAGTGTATCCCGTTGCTGGTCACTAATTGGAAGCTTGCGCCAAATTTACAGCTGAATGTAGTAACTTTCTTTAACGTCACCACTTGTACAGACCGTGGCTTTCACTGCCCTCCAGAGGAAGTACTTTAACGAGAGGAAAGGACTGGAGTATATCCAGCAGCTCTGTGCGCCTGAGTTCAACACTGTTCTTATGGATGTACAAACCAAGTAATGCTTTACAATCGTATAACGTATTTAAGACGTGTAAGTGTTTCTGTAAATGACTATATGATCATGTTCCAGTCAGTAATGCTGGTGAATTGTGTGAATTCAGTTTGCAATCGTAGTATGACGTCACTCTGTTGTTTTTCTGCAGGTATTACTGTTTAGCAGCTGCAGCCACCCTTCTTAAGTACATTGAGTTCATCCAAAACTCAGTTTATGCTCCCAGGTCACTGAAAGTGAGCTTTAGTGGCAGTGAGAAGACTGCCATGATTGACACAGTTTCAGCCAGGCATTTGGAGTTAGTGGTTAATAACAGAGACCACAGGTTAGAGAACATAAGCTGAACGCTTGCATTTTTGTTTCTCTTCCTTACTCCTAGCATGTAATTGGTTTTTGTGCCTGCTCATGTTTTGAATTTGCACATGTAAATACATTTTTTCCAGCAATGTTAGCTAGAGCCATATTACATTATTGCTACTTTTATGATTTTTATTGAAAATTAATTAATTATTGAGTTTCCTCATTTATAGCGGTACTTGAAGGACTGTCCTATAATTTAATATTCAAATTCTATAGTTCAATATTCAAAAAACATTAGCCTAAAACATTACCAGATTTCCTCAAAAGTCCTAAGCAGGTCAAGCAAAGCCATTTAAACAAATAAAAGAAAAGATATTGTATTTGGTCACGTATTTATTGAGAAAAATGATCAATATTGCAAACCTGTGTGTGGCAAAGGTGTGTGAATGACTAGGATTAGTCATTAGTTTGAAGGGGGAATTATAGCTGTTATCATTCAGTAATGATTCCAATCAGGTTTCAGTGAGCACCATGTTGTATTTAAAGAACAGGGGCTGTATTCATAAAGATTCTTAGAGCTATGAGTTGCTCCAAGTGACAAAACTCTGGAAAATCTTGCCATTATGGGTGTTTTCCTCTTGAAGTCAAGAGTATTGCATGTCTTTGGACTGGGGGAGGAAACCGAAGTACCCGCAGTAAACCCACACAGACATGGGGAGGACATGCAGACTCCACACAGAATGGACCCAGGCTGCTCTACACTGGGATTGAACCCGGGACCTTCTTGTCCCCAGGGTTTTTAATTATGGGATATATTTTATTTTGAAGTAGTGAGCAGTTTGGTCAGACTGCCAGCCCTGGGAAGAATCCTGGTTGTTCCAAACAGGTCACTGTCTTCTTGGAAACTTCCAGTGAAGCAGAATGTTTTGTAGCCTTCTCCAGATCTGTGGCTCCATACAGTCCTGTCTCTGAGCTCTACAGGCAGCTCTTTCTTCCTCCGCTTGGCTTTGCTCTGATAGGTATTGTTAGTTGTGAGACCTTATATAGACAAGTGTGTGTCTTTCCAAACCCTGTCCAGTCAACTGAATGTATCACAGGTGGACTCCAGTCAAGGTGTTTTCACCTTGAATCAACATGTCAAAGTTGATCGAGAGTCATGGGAGGCACCTGAGTTAGATATGCTTTGGTTTGATGCATATATTGTATATACTACAGTATGTGACGTTCTGACATTCACAGGAGTGAACATACGCTGCTTGGTGTCTTAAACTACACCAAAACACCAGGTGGTGAGAGGAGGCTGCGGTCGAACATTTTGGAACCTCTTTTGGATGTTGAGACCATTAACACAAGGCTGGACACCGTACAGGTAATATACGCTATATGGCAAAAGCATTTAACAACAGGCAGATTTTTATTTCCTATGATCATTTCCTGTGTAAGAACTCTGTCATTAAAGCATATCCGATGGTTCTTAGCCCTTAGCAGTACTTTAGTATGTAACCTATAGCTGTTTACACGTTTTGTAGGCCACTCTGGATAGGAATGTCTGCCAAATGGCTAAATGTAAATGCGTCAAGGACAAATAGCGTCAAAACAAATGAACATGTGCAAGACCAATAAACTGTACAGGACAAACACTATCACTGAGAAGAAATAACAATTCATATTTAATATTGCTGCTGTATGCAAGGTGTTGGACATGCCAGACTGACCCATATGTTTCCTAATAAGTGGTGAAGCTGGCCCACGCTGTGTGACATGACAAAGCTTACTAACAAACACCTATTATTGAAATGCATCATCTATAACACCCGAAACAACTCATAGCAGCGAAAAATAAGGAAGTATTTATCACAACAGCAACACAACAGCAGAGACATCCAGAGTGTCCCATGTCTTCCAATGACAATCACACAGAAGTCACACATAGACGACAAAAACACATTTTTTGACAAATAAAACCATTCCTGAACTGTTCCTGCCATGAATAGGGCACATGGGCAGACATGCTGTTAAATAACTTTAGATGAAGACCTTGATCCTGACATTTATCAGACACTAACTTTGAGCTAACTGCTAACTCTGAGCCAGGACGTACTGTCCTGTGTCAGTGCCCAACCTCACAGTCGTATTCTAAAATTTAGTAAAAAGCCTTCTAGGGCTGGCTGTCATAGCATCAAAGAGGGAACAAAGGACATCAAAACACATGGATGCATTTTCTAGGTGGATGCAGACATTTAGCTTTATAATGCATCTCCGTATGTAGATACAAAATAGAAAATGATTTTTTTCCTGATGCTACATTCCCCCAGCATTGCTGTTATTCCATTTACAGGAATTGCTGCAGGATGAGGAACTCTTCTTTGGTCTCAAGAGTGGTAATGTTCTTATTCTTTAATATACTTTCCACTGCTGATGTTCGTCCTGGGTAGTACATCTTGCTATACTGAGTAGTTGAGTAACGGGTTTGGCATAGTAGTAATTGTGTAGTAATTGTTACTGTTTAATTTTACAGCAATTGTCAACTTCTTGGATATAGATCACCTGCTTTATTCTCTTGTGCAGCTTCCTAAGCAAGAAACGGTATGTATGTTACATATATAACCTATGTAATGTCAGTTCATGGCAGCAAGTATTTTGTTACTGCGGTCTGTGTTTTACTCTGACTCAGACTTATAGATTGGTTAGAAGAACAGTATGGCCTTTATCTGTGCTGCACTGTTAGCCACTTTTGTTGCCTCCTCCATCCAGATTGGAAGAGGCTGGTAAAGGCCAGGTTTGTTCAGACATTTTGCCATATTGGCACATATTGTGCTGCTTAAGCCAGTTGTGGTCTTAGGTAACTGGTGCTCCTGAACAAAAAAGAAATTCCAGTAATTATTGGTTAAGTTGCTGCTTGCCTTAACAGCTCTGGTCCTGTCAGAACATTCAACTATAATTTGTATTTTCTGTTATATTTCTGTATATTTCTGTGCTTCCTGTCTTAGTCGTAATAATCCCTATTCAGTAAAGTTCTGTGACTTACATAATTTCCAAACATTAGAAAAAGATACAACTGAAAAGAAAATTTTTTGACTGAAAAACGTTAATGTCAGACTGAGCCAGTGAATGTAGATTAACACAGATAGCAAACAGACAGATCTTAGGGAACAAATGCTTAAAGTCACTAGTATCTTTAATGCAGAGCATGAGGATAAATAAATATTGGACTGTGGTGGCCACAGTTGGGTCCTTGAGAAAGACCCTTAACCCACAACTGCTTGGATTGTAAGATTGTATAAATTGTAAATCTCTCTGGGTAAGGGCGTCTGCTAAATGTCGTAAATATAAACCATGAGCAAAGCTAGGCATTCACAAGCACGAAAGTTTCAACCCACAAGCGCTTTCGTCCCGTCATGTATTTGTTTCAATATATCCTGATCAATAAAAGGAATTTCAGACGCCTCGATCAGATACAGTTCTGCTAAAAGACTCGGTTGTTGTGTTTAGAGATATTTTTGTTTCAAACGTCTCATTTTTGTGTGTATGAGTTTCGGCTACTTATTTGTAACTGGCATGTGTAATTGTATTTGCCTGTCCTATGATAAACAGTAGTCCTTTGTTCCGATGTCTCCCCTTTACTACTTGTAAATTCACTCTTAACTATAAGTAAAGGAACTGGTTCACATTCACTAGTTGGGTGTTTTTCATCTGGCTCAAATGTTCACAAACAGCTTTGAATGTGTCACTTTGAGTCACACCCAGAGTCACTGTGAAAAAACAAACAAACATCTGGTACACAATGCGTACTTGTGTATTTGTTGTAGCCTGATACATGATACACGTTTTAAAGGGACTCTCATCACCAGCTGTCAAAATCAGGAATCGGTGACGGTGACTGACTTTTGAAACTTCAATAAATGTTACATTTTAAATAAATCCTGAACTCCGATCATTCCAAGCCAAAAAGTTAACTGCTGAGCCGTGACAGTCCCATTGTGAACATGGGTGTGCTCCCTTTTGAAAAAACCACAGCAACTGATGCATATTACCTTCAGGACTTTGCTGTATGTGATGAGTTTAAGAGAATGCAATACATAAATAGTACAGGTACCTGTTTCCACAGTGGTCTTGTGAAAAGAGCAGGGAGTATAATAATACCCTGCATGTCTTTTCCTTGTTTCTTTTATAGGTGGAAGTGGCTGAAGCAAAGATCATGCATGTTATTCAGCTGAAACACACTCTGGAGTTAATTGCGCCAGTTAAGGTGATCCATTTTTTTATGTCCTTACTATCCTTACAGTGAAATCCTTGGGTGAAAGGTGATGTAACAAGGGGGAAACGTAGTGGCACAGCAGCACTTCACTAGCCCCCCCACTCAATCCAGACATCAAACAGATATGATTGGCCACGTCTGAGGGAGAAGAGACCAGGCTGCCTGTGATCACTGTGGTGGACTGGTGACCCACTCAAGATGAAATATGATTGAAAGGCTACAGCTTGGAGTTGTGATAATTTGATCTGGGGAACTTGGAACAGATAATGCTTCGCATAACGTCAAACTTGGATGTAGCACAAACACCATAGCGTAGCTTAGGCATTAATTATGACTGTCAAGACATTATTGTACAATCCCAAATTAGAAAAGGTTGAAACAGTATGGAAATGTACATTTACTTTGACTTTTATTTAATTGCAGACACTATTAACCTGTCGACTTCATTTTTTATACCATTATATTTATATTATATATTACATATTATGTTACAGAACATATTTCGGCATATTCCAAAAAAAAGTTGGGAAGGTAAAGAATTTACCACTTTGTAATGTTGCAGTTTCTCCTCCTAAGACTTGCCAAGAAAGGAAGTGTTTCAGGTGTTATTTTGTCCCATTCTTTCTTGAAACATGTCGTAAGATTCGCAACAGTACAGTTTTGCAGATGTCACATTTTAAAACATCTGAATTCTCCATACATACAGGACAGGCCAACACGGGTCAGGACTACAGGCACCAGTCATGTACCCATACCCTGTTCTTACACAGTCATGCATCTGTAATATGTGCAGCAGGCGGTTTTGCATCGATGAAAAATGGCCTTGGAAATGATGTCACCTTAAAGGCGGCATATGTTACTCTAAAATCTCAATGTACTTTTCTGCATTAATGCTGCCATCATAGCAGTAAAAATGACCGTTGCCAAGTGCACCGAGACAGCCCCATACGGGTTCATACTGTATGTAATGAAATAAAGCAAATGTTATTTGTATTTTCTATAGAATTCAAGCTTTGTTCTGATTCGGGGGTTGTAGATTTGCTATAGATCATTTTTGTAATTTGACCTTGATCCATTGCCCCATCAGACATTAAGCGGCTCATACCTGTCGTCTGTTGCTTTCCGTAAGTATTTGTCAGATCCTTAACAGTTTTCAATAACAGGTGGTGTTGAAGAACGCAAAGACTGCTTTGCTGAAAGCGTATTACACTTCACTGGACGATGGAAGGTAACAGACACTTCATACTGCCTGCTGGATTTGTGGTTGTCAAAAACATGACGTGTTTAGTATTTCAGCTGTAGTGGGCAGCACGGTGGCTTGGTGGGTAGCACTGCTGCCTCACAGCAAGAAGGTCCCAGGGTTGATCCTTCCTGTGTCTGGGTGGGTTTACTCCGGGTACTCCGGTTCCCTCCCACAGTCCAAAGACATGTGTGATAGGTTAATTGGTGTCTTGGTGACTGTTAGTGTGTGACTATGTGCGTGACTGTGTGTGTGTGCCCTATGACGGCGCGCCGGGTGGTAGCCGTGACCCCATGTGGATTAAGATAATGGATGGATGAACACTCTGTAGTTGTATGAAGTGTTAATACTTGAGGGGGCCTCTAGTTGAGAGGTTTTTTTTTTCCCTTGGGCGTTGACTTTGTGTTGGTGTAGGTTCAACAGCATTCTGGATCAAATCAAAACAGTGATCAATGATGACACCAGCTACATGAAGGGCAGTCTGAACATGCGCACTCAGAAATGCTATGCCGTGCGTCCTAATGTCAATGAATTCCTCGATATTGCACGGCGAGCCTACACAGAGGTCGTGGATGACATAGCAGGTGAACAACTTCTATTCAGTATGATCTATACATGATTTAATGATTCATAGAAGACAGCTGTTTGTTAGTCCACTCTGTATTCTGCTTAGGCTTGGTAGATCAGTTAGGAGAGAAGTACAGCCTGCCTCTACGCACTAGTTTCAGCACGGCTCGTGGTTTCTTTATCCAGATGAGGCTGGAGGGTGTTGGCTTGCCTAATGGACAGCTCCCAGCAGAGTTTATTAAAGTGAGGCCCAAACCCAGAGAACTTGAATGCTAGATTTCATTAGATACTAAGCCTTTTATTTATGTCAGTTTTGGCACCTCTGGTAAACATGCCCAGGAAAAATGTACTGTGAGATTTCATAATAAAACTGTAAATTGCTTGACAGTTTTAATGTGAACCTTTACAGTTTGACCATGAAGTTCACAGTTCTACTGAATTTTTGATGGTAATCAAGACCAAAGCCACTTCATGTTTCTGCTGTCAAATTTCACAGTATTTTTTTTCCTGTTTGTGTTACGTTGTCTTTCTAAAGCTAAACCTCTGCATGGAACAAATGTATATTTATTTGTTTTATGTTTTAAGTCCACTTTTGTGGTCAGGGTTGTGGGAACTACAGTGCTTATCCCTGATGACCATGCCCCCTACAGTTTGGATAGATCATTACAGGGCTGGCAACGGTTACTGTTCCAGTGCCGGGGATAATCACCTGACCAGCTTCTTATCCCAACCAATCACAATCAATTGTGCCTACATGAGGCACCAAGCAACTCAAATCCAGTTCGCATTACAGAGAATGGTCGGAAAAAAGAGCAAAAAAAATCCAATGAGAGAAGTTCTATGGGCGTAAATGCCTTGATGATTCCAGAGGTCAGAGGAGAATGGTCAGACTGCTTTGAGCTGAAAGAAAGGCAACAGTCAAATAAACAACCGTTACAATGAGGTATGCAAAAGAGCATCCAGGAATGCAGCAGAAAGCCACACTAGGTGCTACTTCTCTCAGCTACGAACTGGAAAAATACATTTCTTGGTTTGATGAGTCTTGATTTCTGCTTCTTGGTGTAAAGAGGATGAAAGCATAGATCCACTGTGTCTTATATCAACAGTTCAGGCTGCTGCTGTAATGGTGAGTGGTATATTTTCTTGGCACACTTTGGGCCCCTTAATACCACCTGAGAATTGTTGAAACACCACATCCTATGTGAGTTTTGTTGCTGACCATGGCCATCTTTTTGTGATCACAATGTACCGTCCACACATCTACCATCTACTTCTAGCAGGATAATGCACCGTCTCAAAGCTCAAATCATCTTAAACTGGTCTCTTGGATTTGATAACGAGTTCACCGTACTGAAATGGCCTCTACAGTCACCAGATCTCAATCCAATAGAGGATCTTTGGGATGTGGTGGAATGGAAGATCCACATGATGGATGGACAGATTACAAAGCTACAGTAACTGTGTGATGCTATCATATCAGTATGGACCAAAATATATAAGGAATGTTTTCCACCTTCTTGTTGGGTCTGTGCCATAAACAATTGATTTGGTTTCAGCAAGGTACCCCTAATTAAGTGTCCAGTGACTATAAGGCTGTGTGGAAAACCAACAAGTAAAGATTAAGAGAGTAAAAGAGTAAAAGCAAAATGTGTAGAAATAAGTTGTATTTTAGTTTGTTCCCTGTAAAGGTTCTCTTTGTTAATTTTTTTTTTTTATTTCCATTTCACCAGGAGTGCCCAAAGCTTTTTTTTCAGCAGTGTGATTTTGGTATTGACAATGTTGCTCTTAATATTATTCCGGCTTATTTAATAATTTGATATGACTGCGATTGACTGATTAATTCACTTCAGGTAACCAAACAAAGGAACAACTACAGCTTCACAACTCTAGACCTGATGAAGATGAATGATCGCTGTGATGAGGCTCTGAAGGAGATCTTTCACATGTCTTATATGTGAGCATCATAACTCAATTACAATACTTACAAGAATACGATTTTAAGAATCTTTTGAAATAACCTGGACCTCTAAAACACTTATAGAATGTGGTCTGTAGTCATCTGAGCTGATACAAACCCAACAAAGCTGCCTGGATTAATAACATACAAACAGTTTCATTGTGCAGGTCTTTTTTCAAGCGATGGATTCATTACAACCAGGTTGGAAGAAGTATGTGAACTTTTTAAAGAATCAAACGTGGACTGTGGAACAATATTAAGGGAAGCGGTTCTCACAGTGCACAGGTCTTTAGCTGGAAATTTGATATTCTTTTTTTTTCCTCTTAAGAGCATTGCATGATGTACAGTGTGAACTATTTTCAGTGTGTTTATTTTTTTATCTTTGATTGACAACCACCCCAAACATTAGTAGCCCCTTTCAGGTGAAAATATTTTTTGTCAGATTATGACAGATTAGGATTTTGTCAGATGGATGACATAAGCAAGTGTTTTTGGAATGCATCATGGTGCAGAGGTTAACAGTGCTGCATCAAAACTAATGATAGTTTGCATGTTCTCTGGGTTCTCTGTTTTAACTTTGTGTGATACTAGTTTAAGCCTATTGTGTCTATTTTATTACTCAGATGAAGGTTAAACTCTATTTATGTGTAATTATTGCAGAACCTCGGTTAATTCTTATTTCTGCACCTGTAAATATCGTGTCCAGCCCACGTTTACACACCATATCTCTGCAGGGTGGTTTGCCAATTACTTAATGGCGTACATGAGCAGATCCACTGTTTGTATAAGCTGTCTGATACTTTGTCCATGCTGGATATGCTGCTGTCTCTCGCCAGTGTATGCACCATCTCAGATTACGGTAGGATTATTCTCCTGCAAGATTAGTACATGACTATGGTAATGGCCATCATAAATATTTGTTACCGTCTGTTTCTTCAGTACGTCCTGAGATCACTGACACAATGGCAATAAAACAAGGGCGCCATCCTATCCTGGAACGCATTTCTGGCCAGCAGCCAATCCCAAACGACACCTATATCTCCGAGGGCAGCAATTTTGTCATAATCACGGGTCCGAACATGAGCGGCAAGTCCACCTACCTGAAGCAGGTGGCCCTCTGCCAAATTATGGCCCAGATAGGTACCCATTTAGAATATTTTGGGTTTTATTTAATTTACTTCAAATCATTGCTAGTTTGTTATTAAAGCATGGCAACTTCCCAACCAGTATATGTTATAGGAGCATTTTAAACCTTTCATTTTTATTGAAGGATCATTTGTGCCTGCTGAGTATGCCTCCTTCCGTGTGGCTGATCAGATATTCACCAGAATAGGAGTAGATGATGATTTTGAGACCAACTCATCAACGTTTATGGTTGAAATGCGAGAGGTGAATATAAAATAGCCACTGTGCTGTGCAAGCCTTAGACTGTTTTATTTATTGTTTTATTAATGGTATAATGACAGTATATAATATTGTCAAGCATTATAGTAAGAAATTTCAAACTTGGATTTGAAACTCCATAAAACCCTTTTCGACTGATCTTCATTCCAGCCTTTGTGAGCTTTAGAATATCTTAGACATTTCTAAGTTAGTGTCTGGTCACACTAAATACTTTCCACTGTAGCCTGTGTAGCCATTTTCCTTTCAATACTGCATACTAATTTCCTGTATTTCTGACTGTATTCTAATAAATAGGAAATAACTCCATGTGGTCATTATACCATTGTTAAAACTCTGACTCTGAGGTATAGCTGATGTAATTGTGGCCTAAGACATTTGCACAGTACTGTTTATCTTTAGATTATGTGTACATTTAGTGTAGCTGGAACCGTACTCTTTTGTTGCATTCTCAGGTGGCATACATAATACAGAACGCGAGTGACAAGTCACTCATTATTATCGATGAGCTGGGACGTGGCACTAGTGCTGAGGAGGGCATTGGCATTTGCCATTCTGTTTGTGAATTCCTTGTCAATACGAAGGTAAATCAGTCTGGTGGTCATTTCAGAAGCATTTCACCAACACAAAAGCTGTATCATTATTTGTACTATAAATAGTCAAAACATTCTTGAGTGCCCTTGGTTCCTGCAGGCATTTACTCTGTTTGCCACCCACTTCCTGGAACTGTGTCAGTTGGAGACTCTCTATCCCAACGTAGAGAACCATCACATGCAGGTTCAGCACATGCGTGAGAGTGAGAACAGCAAAGAGCATGTGGTATACACCTACCAGCTGACTAGAGGCTTCTCTGAGGAGCGTAACTATGGTAATCACTCTGTAACACATGAATGGTCTTCAAGCTGTTTCTCAATACAGTCAAACCCAGTTGTCCGAATGTTCCTAGAACTGGTTTGTATAGCAAATATTTGGATAATGAGAGCCCTGTTTCCATTCATTTCTATTTGGAAATTCCTCCTTTTTCCCTGTCTGTTCAAAACCTCCCCTGCTGTCAGTGTCAGTATAATACTTTTTGATCAGCCCTGTTGTCTGTTATCTGCAGAGTCTCGCTCATCAGATACCACTGCCTGTGTTGGCAGTACAACTTAATTTTAGTAGAAATAGAAGTTGGTGTGTGCCAGGCTCGTTGTTAAACCTTGCACAATAATGCTGATGATACAGTCGTACAGTAATGAGAAAAGTCATATAGTGATCCACAAAAACCCTCACCAATTCTGTTCCCTATAATAGTTCCCTATTTAGAATGTAGGGAATAGTGAATAGAAAATAGCTCATAATTACAGTAGCTAGACATGTTTTAGCACCAGAAAAGTGATTAACAGCATTTTTAAAAAATGACTGGTGTTAACATGTTGCCTTAATTGTTTATTAACACGTAATTGATATCATTTCTGAAAATGTAATTAAATTCACAACGGTTGGAGGAGTAGAGTGGAAATGTACAACCCCTGGCAAAAAGTATGGAATCACCAGTGTTGGATGAGCATCATTCAAACATTTCATACTGTAGAGCAGACTCAAAAACACGATACAATAATAAGGTCATTCCAAAGTGCAACTTGTTGGCTTTCAGGAACACTCAAAGAAAT
>JAUZST010069394.1:0-22028 GCA_034779995.1 Parotocinclus haroldoi | reverse complement strand
TGTCGCTAGCCATCGCCAAGAAAATCATCCTTATAAACTGGAAAACAAAAAATAACATTAACATCAACCACTGGAAACATTTACTAATGGAACATCTCCCTCTACACACTCAGACTTGATCAGAAATACCGACCCAGACTTAATTTAGACACATCCAACTGAAACATTACAGTAAATCATATAATAAACCAACACAAGATATACAGTAACAAACTCTTTAGATAAAATTACACAAATTCATGATTCTGTTTAGCTATATTTTGATATATAAATGTATATATGTACTTGTTTGTTTGTTTCCTTTTTGTTTGCTCCTCCCGCACCTGTTTTTCACTCCCCAGTCCCTCTAACCATGAACCCCTAACGGTGTGTGTGTGTGTATATATATATTAAAAATAAATAAATAATAAAGTATTAATAGTCCTCCGAAGAGGAGGGGTGGTGGCGGGACCAAAAAGAAAGTGTGTGTGTGTGTGTGTGTGTGTGTGTATATATATGTGTATAACGGAGGTTAACAATAACAGAGGTCAGACATTTCCTGTAGTTTCCAGGACATTCCTTTTTTGGCTCACTCCTCCATATATCATATCATGGTATTGGGTTTTGTCAGTGCTCATGGTACAGACATTCTGCACACATTACAGGCATGAAGAGGGTAAGTGTACTGGACTGACCTGTCCCCAATACAGAATGTGTGGGGAATTTTAAAAGGAAAAACGTGAAAGCATCATCCCTGTACTCTTAAAAAAAACAGCTGAAAAACTAAATCATCTGGTATCCTACGTACCAAAACAAAGTCGTCAATTGTTTTCTATAGCGTTTTTTTTTTTTTTTTTTACAGTGGAGCATTCTCTCAAAGTAGCTTTACAAAATTACGTTATCTTAAAAACCCAATCCCAAACTGATCAAGCTTAGGGTGACAGGGACGAGGAAGAATTCCCTAAATGTAGAAGGAAGAAACCTTGGAAGGACCAAGACTCCCAAGAGGGACCCGTTCTGAAATAGTTACATTTGTATTCATAGTCAAATTAAGAGAATAATAATTCAGTTATATAATGTTAAAGATTTGAGATATTGAGTCCTCAATGGGAAATCGTTGTTGGCAGATTGTAAGGAACTGCAACGTTACAAAATAGCAAATGCTTTACTGTTGTCAATGTTTTTTTGGGAATCTGTTGCAGGCCTGAAATGCAGGAATGGATGTTTATTATAAATGTAATGATGTTGACCAGAATAACGTGAATTATCTCAGGTCTGTTATGTCTGCAAGGAAATAAAAGTTAATGTAAAAAAACTGTGAGTCTGGACAGGGCATCAGTCCATCGCAGAGCACGGGCACGCGCACACACACACACACATTTGGCATGTGTTTTGAATGCATTATGAGCCCTAAATAGATAGGGTGAGAACATACGAACATCAGATAAGTGGAACTCGAACCCAGAGCCTCCGGTGCTGTACTGTGGCCGTTCTAACCACAGCGCCATCGTGCTGCCCAAATTCTAATCTTAAATCAGCAATAAATGAACTCCGCTCTAACTTTATGCTCTAAATAGTTATTGTATTATTAAATATGCATTAATGTACTAAACCAGCTTGAGATTAATCTCTAGTTATTAAATATTTGCAGATTAATTAAGCAATTGCAACGTGATTTCTTTAAGTTGCTTGCGAGAAGAGCTTCTGATTAAATAACAATGTAAATGTTATCGCCCAAAATAAGTTGAAACATTTCACGATATTGATGGAATGGAACTCTTACGGAACACCTACCCTTTAAAAGCCCCCACACCCCGCCCCCCCCCCCCCCTGCCCGCAACGGGTCAGCTTTTTCCTCTGTATTCACCACACAAACAAAAAAAGGGTATTTCTGGAGGTCTAATCATTTGACAATGACGGGAAAGATCTTGACGGATGGACATGGGAAAAGAACAGGGGCGATGTATGTTAAAGTTATGAAAGGAATGAATCAGCAAAACATCATAACATCAGACTTATTTTTTATTCTAGCACCAAGCAGGCAGGAGGTCAGCAGCGTCTTCCCCTGAAAGCTCAGAAGCAAATAAAAATGACCTGAAACCCTCATGTTTTCTGATATTGCCATCTCTTGGAACGCACATGCAGAATATGAGATTCATATCAAATTAACTTGAATTATTCAACATTTAGCTCTGACCACACACTTTGATTTACTGAGAGGTGTTCTAAGGGTGCAACCATAACACGCCAGCTATAACAAATCAGCAACGTTATTATTATAGGCCATTTACGCTCAAGGTTTCTTCCTTCTACATTCAGGGAGTTTTTCCCTCCCACTGTCGCCCTAGGCGATTGGCCTTTGAAGATAATATACTATTGTAAAGCTGCTGAGACAATGCTCAGCTCTAAAAAGTGCTATAGAAATAAATCTTGGCTTGACTATACATTTACAAATAAAAGTGCAGAGATGAACCATAAAGAGTTTATCAAATCCATGGGTTCGGAAAACTTTTGTTTCAATTTAAACATGGAAGATGGATCTAATAATGGCCAGCCTAATACTTCAAGTGAGCCAACGTTTGTAATTTATAAACAGGCATTAGGATGTGCGGAAAAGGCAGAGACAGTACAGTCAGTACAGTAGATCAGAATCCTGGATCTTAATGGATCACAGCTCGACTGAGGAGAGATTTAGTGCCATCAACAAAGATTTGTTTTTAGATCATTTCTATCAATCAGTCAGAAACGTAGAGGGAAGGTTATAGAGAATTAGCAGCTTCATTAGCTCACCTCCACTCGCTCTTTCTTTTTTTTTTGATCAATGCATTAATGACAAACCATCACACATAAGTGCACTTCTAGCAGTTATAATGTGTATTGCTTAAATAGAAATCTGATAAGAATTAATTTATTTTACAGTACTGTACTGTTCTAAATGCTTTCGTGTTTTATTTGAATATCATTGTTTAAAATAAAGCACTATGTGCAAAGCATCTACTATACTGCTCACAAAAAATAGATGTTTCATATATCTTCTATCTTCATCATATATATATACACACACATCATATGGCTTAAAGCTATATACATATTTTTATAGAGCATAACATGGATGCTAAACAGTGCAGGCCTGTAGAATTGTATCAGAAAATTGAATATCATTATAAGAATCTTTTACTGTAGACATAATGAGGAATGAAAAATCCTTTGAAGTCAGTAGTGAGTAGTATTTCATAGCGGATATAATGGAATGTTGACACCTCACTGCACTCTTTTCTTTACACAAAAAAATGTTCATGAGGCCCCAGAAGCTTCCCCCACAACTGGTCTCTTTTTCCACTATATTCATTCAACTTTACTCTGTACTGCACAAACAAAAAGGGGGTTTCTGATCTTGTCTATTGAAGACAACTATTGCCAGCTATGTGAATGATAGGAAACATGATGTCAAGCAACTATCAGCCACATGTTTAGTGCCTCATATCCTCATGAGTGTTCCTTTGCTAGTGCGTATGAAGCCCAGATACGTTCAAAACGTTTTCAAAAAGTTTTCAACGATCAGATCTGAGAAGGGCTACACAGGGGCATTTTGTTTAGACTGATAAATACTGTATTCATTCATTTCTTTACCCACTTACAGTGGGACCAAAAAGTATTTATTAAGCCACTGATTGTGCAAGATGACAGAGGTCTGTAAAAAAAAATCTCGGAAATGACATTGTAGGATTTTAAAAGAATCTATTAGTAAATTGTGGTAGAAAATAAGTATTTGGTCACCCACAAACAAGCAAGATTTCTGGCTCCCACAGACCTGTAACCCCTTCTTCTGTCTAAACCTCTGGCTGACTAAATACTGTTTAGCCCACTGTAAATCAATAAACCAAAACAAAAACGTCGACCCTTCTACAATCCAAAACAGCTCCATCGTTTATGGTCTTCTTATAAGGGTAGATGCCAAGAAACCACTTTTTTCAGAAGAGGAACAGGGTGAAAAGACTAAGATATGCTAAAGCTTGGAATGGAGATCAGTGGGAAAGACTATTATGTAATGAATCCAATCGCTTTGCTAAAACAACACATCAAAATGGTGGATTATGCCTTTTGCACACTACTGTACTTTGGTCAGCTGGTGACTTTAAAGCATCTCAGTGTGTGTCTGAATGTGTGTCTGAATGCACACGTGCAATGATTTGTCTTAAGCAGATAAAATTATGAATATTGTACTGATTGGTTGAGGATATTTTATTTTAAGGGGAAAGATGGTACAGTAAAGCCATAACTGTACTTAGATGATAAAAGTAAGGCGAAGACTTTCCTGGCATTAAATTGTATTTCCTCTTTCAGTAATTCATCTCTGTAATCTAGTCACGTGACACTTCATGCTTAAAAAATGGAAACAATTTACAATTACGCTGCGTACACTGTAAGTGATTTTTTTTTTTTTTGTGAAGTCTGAGTTGCTTATGTTTCTGGGCCAAAAATGTAAATTATTCCCAAAGCATTTACAACAAAATATATCTACTGTGAAAAGGAGGGCAGAAATTAGAGACATAAAATAGGCTTTCTGACGCTTTGAATCATTTAAACCAGTCAATTAGATAAGAACACACACCTTGGCATCAACTGCTGGCTACTGGGTTTACACAGATTAAGAGAAAATTATTTTTGTTTCTCTTCCTGTCTGAAGTGTGATCGGTCTACAGTCTCACTCTTTGTTAAAAGAAAATTGCAAAATAGGCTTCCTGTAAATAACCAGCCGCAGGTGTATGATTGAGATTCAGCTATTCCTCTAAAGGTCACAATATTTCTTGCAGTGGATATAAACTATATTCCTATATATAACTGGTATTAAATACTACTTTAAAGCATTCGTTTGAACCCAAGTTCAGGGATTAGCCTAAATCAGTCACTGCTGGAGCCGAGAGTGAGAGCATCAAACCAGAATTGATTGGATTGTAAGATTGAATCAGGTTGCATGTTGCTGTGGATTAGGACAGATTTTAAATGGTTAAATGGAAATGTAAAGATGCTTCATTTAGGCCCAAGTTAGATGAGTGATACTGAAACTGCATGTGGTCACAAACCTCCTCTGAACCAAATTTCCAATATTAGAATTAGTAATCTCTTTTCGGAAAGAGCAGTTTCAGAAAAAGAATTTGGGTGAAGACCACAAACCTACCACTACGGTGTTTATAAACAGCAAAAACAAAAAATGGGAAGGCATAAGTAATAACAGAGTGACGCTCACTTTAAGGATAAGTTAATTAATTCCAAAAAGTTAATCAAGGACCAAAAACTATGAGTAGCAATAATGTAAATTATATGAATCGATTCCAGTTCCCCAGAAAATCCCCCCTGTATGAGCTATTCTATACATTAATGGAGTTATATTGTACAGGAACTCCCTAATTTATGATGTTTATATGTTCCGATAAATCCATTATAAGTTAAATAGATCATGAACCGATGAGCTTAATATCATCTATACTGGATCACAGATTAACCTCTTACACATTAACACTTACATTAACCTACAGTTATACAGAATCACTCATACTAATAATAATAATAATAATAATAATAATAATAATAATAAAATCTTATGCGATTTAGTGAGCAATGAACTGAAAGTGAAATTTTAATCAATTGGTGAACTCCAATATTGGGGGCTAGCTTGCTAATGCTAACTGTTCAGCCTGAAAGCCAAGAGGATTCAATTCCTGTTTTTCTTTCGGTTGGCTGACATTACTAACTATTTTAGGTCATTTTAGAACTTTTTTTTACTGTAAATGTAAATCGAAAGAAAAACACGACAAACAAAACAGAGATCTGCACTGAGCAAGAGTCATTCTGAAGCTGAGTCTGAGTTCTAGTCAAAATGTTTTGAGAACCGAATTGGATGAGTTTCGAGGTGGTCGAGTCCCGCATGACTTTTATTAACCAAAGCAAGTTGTATTCTGGGTAATTTCTGCATGCACTGACGCCTTGACACAACTGTCTGAGCAGCTCATGCGACTATAACTGTAACGATCGCAGTCTGGATACAAATCAGAGGACAAGACAGCTTTAATACCCTGTGACCAGAATCATTACCCAATAATGATCACCATGTTATCTATTGTCCTAAAAAAAACTGGATTTTCTTGTTGATAAATAACTGAATAATGTTCAGTTAATGTTATGAAGTAAGTTACCTGTCATGGTAAGCGTTTGTTAACGTGACCAAAGTCATTCTACTAAAACCCAGGGACTAGACCCCCAATTTTGGGCACAATATAAAGTAATCCTAATTAAATTATGGAAAGAAAAATTGCCTTTCCAGATTTGTTCGTAGATTTAAATTCAGTGCAATTGTATGGGTTAAGAACATAACTTATTTTTGTCCACCAAAAAATCAATCAATAAATAAAACACATTACTGTCGTCTTTCACACGGCAATGCTGCAAGAAATGTTTAATCTGAGCCTGTTGTCATTTCTGCTTTAAAATCAAGCTGACCAATCAGAGCTCGGTTGCCGGGTAGAATAGCTCATCCTGCTAGTAGGACAGCACAAGCTTATAGGAAAGACTGGATATTAGAGAGAATATCTGGTGGAATAATGATGATAAACATCACTCTTCATATGGAACTGTTTTCTTGTTTGTCTGGGTGGCACGGTGGCCAGCAATGTCCTTACAGCAAGAAGGTCCCGGGTTCAATCCCAGGGTGGAGCGACCCGGGTCCTTTCTGTGTGGAGTCTGCATGTTCTCCCCATGTCTGCATGGGTTTACTCCGGGTACTCCGGTTTCCTCCCACTGGAAAAAGACGTGTGTGTTATGTTATTTAATTACTCCACATTGACTTGTATGTATATATAACTAGTTCTGATATAACCTTTGTGTGTGACTGAAATGGCCACTGATTCCGATAGAAACATTAAAAAAGCCAAATAAACAAATAAATCTTGGTTACCTAAGTGCTTTCCCACAAAAAAAACCCCACACATTAGGATTTAGCTCATTGCACTAATCTTTGCTGGTGACTATTTTTTAAGTTGATGATGTGAAAAGACTGCAAAATCTCCTGTGACACGTTAAGAGAAATCAAAGAAAGCAAAAGAAGCCAGGGAAAATGTAGTGCACTTTGTGTGAAGGTTCCACTATGTCATAAAAATTATGAAAAAAAAATAGTAATGAGCACTGAGATGGTGTTTTCCAGGATTTGAGTGAAGTCATGAGTAATCAGTAATGGATTACATTTGAGTAACTACCCAAACACTGATTATATCTTCTCACACATACGGTTAGACCCCGGTCTCCGATTCAGAAGGTCTGCTTGTTCGTTGTTGCTTTCGCGTCTCTGTGTTTCCGCAGCTGCTAACATGCTGGTGTGCACAGCTGAAAATGAAACTACCCTTTTAATCAAACCACACTCTGTACTCAATGTGCTCGTACTTACACCAGATTCTCACAGGGTTTAATTAGTTCTGGCAGTGCTTTTAAATTCTCATATTTACCTTCTGTTTATTCAAATCACTGTTATAAACTTGGTCATTGGGTAACTTGGTTGAACTCTTACGTTTAACAAGGAAACTGAGCCCCTTTTTGAGTCTTGTTCCTCCCAGGGTTTCTTCCCTATAACGTTTGGGGAGATTTTCCTTGCCTCTGTTGCCTCAGGCCTCCTCAGTTGAGGTTATTAAGCCAACATATTTGCGAAGCTACTTTTACAATATGCTTCATGAGATTTGTTTTTATTCTTGATTTTGTAATTACATGCCAGTCTACACATAAAATCCCCAGCTGGACAGCATTATCATCCGCTTAATCCACATGGGGCGGTGCCCACCCGGTAACTCTAGGCACAAGGACAGAAACAACCCTGGATGAGGTGCCAAACCATCATAATGTACACACACACACACAGTCATGCACTGAGGGCCACTTTAGAGACACCTATTAACCTAACACGTCTATGGGTTGTGGGAGAAAACTGGAGTACCCGGAGTAATACCACGCAGATTGGGGGGGGGGGGGGAACTCCACACAGCAAAGACCCAGGCCATTTGACCCTGGGATTGAACCCGGGACCTTTTTGCTGTGAGGCAGCGGTGCCACCACCGAGCCCCTGTGCTACCCCACTGTAGATTATGTGTATTTTCATTTAACATTAAAACAAGCAAAATTCCAAAAAGCAAAATGCAAATTCCACAAGTGTAGTGTCTGGCCCAGCCGGGACATGAAGCCAGGTCTCTGGAGGTGACAGTGCTAGCCTCTCTCTATATTTTAATGCTAAACCAAAGCATATATCATTTATAAATAAATGTGGGTGTGAGAGGAACTCAGAGACACATTCAACAGATGCAACTTGTACTTTATTGGGGTGTTCTGTCATTACATACGCAATTCGTACGTCTATCTTATAACCTCGTTAATCCATGGCAAGAATTTGGAGATCTTCATATATACCTGAGGATACTTTTTGTTTACGCAATCTCCATCATAAGTGTAAGCAGCGATTCCCTGTGGTTTACTGTCACAGATGAGAGGACTTCCTGAATCCCCCTACAGAGAGAACGAGAGGGGACGGATATTTAAGAAATAGATAGTGTTGACTGTAGAAAGGCAAATGTCTGACATTAAAAGACTTTATAATCCACCCTGAAGTACCTGGCAAAAACCTTTTTGGCCATCAGGGACGGTGCAGATCATGCTCCCAGTGTCAAAATAGTCCTGCCACAAATTTTTGCATTCAAAGTTAAACTGTAGTTTAAGTTTGACCTCATGCAGGACACTCGACGCCGGACCGTTTTGCTCTTCTTTACCCCAGCCTGCTATGGAACAGATTTTAAAGGCTGGGTTCTTCTCACTCTTCTTAGGCAAAGTCAAAACCCTAACGTATTTACTGGCCTTGGCGCTGCCCTTCAGCTGTAACAGAGTATTAAATGCATAGAAAAGTTTTAGTGTTAAGACCAGATTTGCAACATATAATACTCCTACCTGTCAAGTCTGCCGTTTTGGCCGGGAAACGACCGTATTTCACCCCTCTTTCCTGCCGTCCAGCCGTATTAGCATTTTCCCGTATTGTATTATAATTTTTAAAAAACATTCCTGTGCCTCTCCAAGCTGTTGTTTGCACTGTTTGTGCTTTACTCTCATGTAAAATCAACCACTCTGGCCCCGCCCACAAATCCACTCCTTCCAAAAAAGTGCAAAGTCTGCAACAGCTCTGTATAATAAGTCCGTGAATTCCAGAGAACCACGTGAGTGAACATGAGGTACTAAAAATGTGTAATGAAAATAAAATGTAATTCACTTTGATACAAGCAATGTGTATATATGCGGAAAATATGTCAAATAATTAATGTGCTTCAGTTCCCTTTTGTGTTTTCATTTAGGCTGCATTATAAGAATGACAGATGTAGGAACGGCCACAGCATTTCAGCGTCAAACAAAGGAAGGCCTATCAGATTGTGATCATCTCATTGTAGCTTGTAAGCGCTTCACAGGTGGTTATTTTAGATTTCTTGTAAACCTGTCTCAAAATGTAAGGGTTACTGAGCCTCGGTTGGGCTGCTGGGGCGGCTCGAAGGAAAATTTCCCTAAACTTGACAGGTATGAATACAAGGAAAAGGAAGAGGCCTTACCTCTAGGAGCATGATATCATTGTGGCGATGCTTTTTCTTGTAGCAGGGATGTGGAATGTATTTCTTGACGTGGAGCCGTTGCTGTTCCCGCTCTTTCCGAGTAATGTTGTGAGCGCCGACTACTACTTCCAGCTTGTCCTTCCCAGAGATTTCAAAGTCGCTGTAACCAGAGCAGATTAACCAGAGACGGTTAGATCTTATTCATGTTGCTTTATCATACATAAAACAAAAAGGCACAAAGATGAATTACCAGTCACGGATATCGCTTGACAAATCACGCATTTGTTTCACAAATCTTTCCCATTAAGAACGCAAGACCTTTTAGTGACTCTTTTTGATATTATAAATATTGGATCCAGCGGTATGAGATGATTGTGTGAAGTCTCAGCTAAATCAATATTTTTTAAAACAATTGCATATTGTTAACATGTCTATCAATCTTAAATCCATGACTTTTCCTTATTGGTGTTTCAAGTCTAATATTAAGGAGTGGATGTGGAATATTTGATCTATTTGCACCAATCTATATTCTAGAGTTTTATATTTATGTATTATTATAATGAAATTCAAGTACGATAATTTCGTTACATATGTACCTTCTGTTGATTGAAACCCCTGTTATAATCTTTAAAGTTATAAAACAGTACAGAAGTACTTACTCTGTGCAGTGAGCTGCTGTCAGCACGTAATTCTTTTTGATAAGCAGGCCACCACATTTGTGCTTATTGTTAATCTGGACTGAAACCATGTAGGGTCTTGAGTGTGGTTTAACTTCGGTTCCCCCAACAATTCCACTTTCCATTGCTCCTGAGAACGCAAAGGTAGAGTCGCAATGACAGTTAGTGCCCTAATCCAGAGAGATTTCCAAGTGATACAATCTTACAAGCAGTGTGCTCAACTAAAGACATTAAACAGTCAATTTTAACCTGGATTCCTGAGCAGAACTACAGGCACTACATTTCCCACGATGCTTTAGCATCTTTTCAATGAGTGCGGTAACGTTTTTAATCAGAGGCAGTTTCTTTGGGGTTTTCTCTAAGACATCTGCAAATATGTAAAGCATTAAAGACTGCTTTTTAAATAAAACATTTTTCATTTAATACAGCAGCAGCTACAGTTTGTTGGTTTATTTTTTCCGGTATTTACAGTACCAGTTCAATGGGGATACATTCTCACAAATCCATCATAAGTTGAAGTTATTTGTACTGTAAATACTGTATATATCATACATTAGACACATTTAAAACATGAGAGTCACCACTGCTTTTTCTCACTACATTTCCCAGGGCTCATCACACCGGCCACTTCGGCACATACGGCTGAATTTACTGTACTGAGTAACTCAAAGATGCTTATAATAAAGTGTTACATATAATTGATTAAATAATGTATCAAAAGCAAAAACCAAAATACTATTGCGCCATCGCGACTTTTTCTTTTCCATTTCAATTTAACATTAAAATATGTATTTAAAATTCAATTTAAATACATTTCCAGTCAAAAGGTTTGGGTAAGAGCAGTCATTAAAGCTTTTTAACATGCATTTACATCTAGCAAATAATAATGAGGTGATTCGATCCACTGTCATTTTTTTAATCCCACAGAAATGATTATTTTGCACTATTTGTTCATGCAAACCACACAAGCTTGTACATTCATAAATTGTATCTAAAACATGAATTAACCAGTCTAAAAACATGGCTGGAGAAATCAGGAGCAAAGGAAAAAGGCAATAAGAGGTTTCAAAGATGTGGTTGCAGGGAAAACCTAAATATGGCGTTTAAAAACACATTTAAAACACTGTTTCTTAAGCTACACCCTACCGTAAGTGTACATGAAATTCCTAGGTACGTAAATATGTCATGAATTATTATGAATATGCAGCCAGCATTTCTCATGCATGCACTAACAGCCCTCATTTTTGAGCAGTATATATTAATGCGATGAAATCCCCTTGTCGTTTTAATATATACGCATGTATACACATATACAAGAATATCATATATACAAATTAAATAAATGTAATACATTACCACACTTAGGAAGCACAGTAAGTAAGAGGAGGGACAAACGGAAGAGCATGGTTGTAACAGAGAGTAAAACAGATGCACTTTGGTCTAATTTAAACCAACATACAAACAGCACCGCCCATTAGGGGCTTTCTCGAAGTAGGTTCTGAACATTCCCACCCTTTTAACCATACAAAAGAGATACGAGAAGAATAAAATATTCTTCTGTACAGAGGAGTGAGGCAGGGCGTTATGTTTCTGCTGAACTTTAACACATACAAATCATGTACACGAGCTAGGGACTTTCACAAAAAGGGTAACAGGCTGAGCTTTGACAGTTTGGGGAGGGGGTGAGACAAGACGTCTGGATTAGACAGACAAGACTCGAGGTGAAACTTGAGGTGAGCAGAAATGGGTTTTATTGCTACACATTAAATCAAAGCCAAGTCTTTACCAGGTGTGCATAAATACGTGTAAGTGTACAAGTAATACATTATAAGAGACACTGATAGACCTCCAATCTGCTTAATAAACGCTTGTTTTTTGTACTTGTGTTTTAAATAAAGGGCGTCTATGAACTTCAAAGTGTTTGGACCAACCACATGGGGTCCAGATTTGATCCACATTCATTAGATTTGCAGTAATTAAGAATGTTAAAGTTGGACAAGGCGTATAGGCACCCAGAATGTATAACAGATGGGTGAAGGGGTTTTTTACCAGTTCCTCATCATTAGTCTCTACGTCAGTGCGTGAACAGTTGAGGGGCGTTCCTCTGGATTTTAAAAGTACATATAAAAGCTAGACATGACTAGGTGCACCTCACAGCCTCCACCATGCTTCTCCACATCTCTCTACTCGTCCTCCTTCTTACACTGTCAGGTAAATGCCTTCATTTTATTCTGATCCATCATTTCACTACAAAATGCTGCACTTCAGGTTCACTTTTTTTTTTTCGTCCCAGGAGCGATGGACACCGGCATTGTTGGTGGAAAAGAAGTTGTACCACATTCAAGACCCTACATGGTATCAGTTCAGCATAATGGAGACCATAGGTGTGGAGGGTTTCTCATCAGGGCAGACTTCGTCTTGACTGCAGCCCACTGTCTCAAGTGAGTGTGTCTTTGTTATGGTACGTTCTGTTCCAACACAGAGCGATGGACAGATGTTTTATCTAAACCAGCACCGTTTTTCGTTGGACAAAGTGTAAGGTGAAGATACATATAAATAGATGCATAACTTCAGTAAAAAGTATCATAAAATGACTTTCATTTAGGAAAGCATAAATTAAACAGGGCAGGGACTGTACTGTTCAATCCCAGGGTGGGGCGATCTGGGTCCTCCCTGGGTCTGCGTGGGTTTACTCCGGGTACTCCAGTTTTCTCACGCAATCCAAAGACATGAGTCTTACATTAATTGGTGTCGCTTAAGTGGCCATTAGTGTTGGGACTGTGTGCGCCATGAGATGGATCGGCGCCCCGTAGGGTTGTTCCACATTCCTGCCCTTGCAATCAGAGTTGCCGGATGGAAACCGGCAGTGGCTTCATTTTGAAATATCCCCTGATTTTTATGAGCAGAATAATTATTTGATGTCCCTAGCTAAATAATCTTAGCAGACTTGTGATAAGCAAATTCATTGTTCATTTTTTGAACAATTAGCCGAAACGTAAATTTCAGAATTACACATGCAAGCCAAATCTAAACCTAAAGTTGATAAAAATGAAATTAAAATTGTATGCGTGTTGGGAGTTTATATTATTTCTTTGTATTTACTAAATTATTATGTGGTTAGGTTACAGTGTATGCAGAAAAAAGAACAATACATAGACAAAAGTTTGTGGACACCGTTTTTTTCCCCCCCCGAATTGTCAAGGTCCACTACGCTGCTCACAAAAATGAGAGGATTTTTCAAAATGAATATGAAGAAATTAAAAAAGGCATTCGCTTTTATTTGATTTTATTCCAACAAGATCATCAGAAATGTTAATGAAAAGTAAAAGAACATTTTTCGATTACAAAAACGAGATACAAACTCAATTATGGAGATTGAGTAACAAATGATACAACAACGAGACGAGAGTGCCCCCAACATTGACTGTTCAGTAGGGTGTATGGTCACCCAAGACTGTGAAAACACCCTGACAGTGATGGGGCATGAACAGGATCAGATTGTCCAGCAGTTTTTGTGGATCCTCTCATTTTTTGTGAGCAGTGCATACAGATACACTTTGCAGCTGAATTAGTCTGGCTTACACAGAACCTAAATCTCGGCTCCACAGCCACCGAAATGCCAAAAGTGAGCCAGGCATTACTGCCTAACATCAAAAGCCGACCTCACACTCATGTTCCAATATTTAGTGGGAAGTCCTTTTAGAAGAAGTTCCAAAATAATACCCAAGTTTTATTAAGATTTAATGTTTGAGCCGCCAAATACTTTTGTTTATAAAGTGTAATTCTGTCCTGTATTACTGCGTCTGCACACGGTCACATGGTCTGTACACTGCGTATCATACAGTCGCTTGGTGGGAGGTCGAAACTATCTTGAAGTTGTTCTTGGAGCCCATAATATAAAGACGAAAGAATCAACTCAGCAGCGGATTAAAGTGAAGAAATACTACCAGCATCCAAACTACTGGAAGTTTAATAAAGCAGGAGACTGGAGAAACCTGAGCGTGGATATCATGCTACTGAAGGTATGACATCTTGACTTTCTTCTTTTAAAACGACATGGATGTTTCCTCTAAATCACTGTTTTATTGAAATCTTACAGCTAAGTCAGAAAGCAAAGATCAACTCCTTTGTGAATGTTACTCTGCTACCGAAAAATAAGAAGACGACACCAGACGGTGCGATGTGTGCTATAGCAGGCTGGGGCATGAGAGCGCCACAAAGCAGCGCATCAAACGTGTTGTTCGAGACCAGGCTCAAGGTGCTCGCTGCATCTGAATGCAAAGAGAAATGGCAGCACTACTTTGATTCGGACTCTATGATGTGTACCCGTATGCAGAAGAAAAGCGCTTTCTGTCAGGTAAGGTGATCAAGACGCACACTGCACAATAAGTATTACCTTCTTATGACCACTGTTGTATATCCTACAGGGCGACTCTGGAGGGCCTCTGATGTGTAACGGTGAGCCTCAGGGCATGGCCATCTACACACATGAAGAAAACTGCAACGATCCAGATTACCCAGGGGTCTACCTTAACATTTCAGCATTCCTGAAATGGATTAAGAACATCATGAGAAAAAAGCTTACTGCGGTCTGAAAATTTCGGGCAACTTGTCAGGGGTCCATGCATGTTCCCTCCACAGCAGAAAATAAAAAAAAAATGGTTGTGAAATCTTTACACTTTGTTTCGTAGTGATGACAGATAAAGTAATGAGCAACAATTATATAATGACCATATATAACATATTTTGAAGAACTGGACCGCAAAAGTCTAACCTGGATTTAATCCTCATTTCCACTGATCTTCATTCCACTTTTTGTGAGCTTTAGCCTATCTTAGTCTTTTCGTCCTGTTGTGCGATTTCATGGTTACTAAATTTTCAAAAGGGGGTGGTGTGTCACACTAAATTGCACCACTGTAGCCAACAGAAGCTGTTTTTCTCATACTGTATACATATGGCCTGTATTTACTGATCGAGTTCTAATAAAGGGACGGAATTATTCTATATGATATATCTAATCTAACGGTGGCCTAAGACTTTTTGCACATTACGCTATATTAGCTTATCGGTGCAACAAGCAATACAAATATACTAATAATCGATACTGTAGAGCTGTAGGCTCAGATCAAGGATTTCCAAAGCAGAGCTTGAGGAGTTACCATGGACACCATTGAAGTTACGGCACTGAAGTTAAACACACATCTTTTTGATGATTTTGTCAAGTAACATCGGCCACCCATCTCACCAGTCCATTACTACAAGGTGTCTAATAAATCTGGATAATCAATCTAGCATTAATGTATGAGGTTAATTTACATAATTCATTCCTTCATTATCTTCCATTATATTACTTAATCCACACAGGAGCGCGAGCAAGCCAGTGCCCACCCGGCAACTCTAGATGGGACACCAATCCATCATAGGGCACGCACAGAGTCACACACTAAGGGTCACTTTAGAGACACCAGTTAACCTAACACACGTGTCTTTGGACTGTGGGAGGAAACCAGAGTACCCAGAGTAAACCAACACAAACTTGGGAAGGACATGCAGACTCCACACAGAAAGGACCGAGGTCGCTCCACCCTGGGTTTGAACCCGGGACCTTCTTGCTGTGAGAAAGTTTCCTACCCACCGAGCCACTGTACTGCCCAAATTAATTTACATTTACAGCCTATTATCCAGAGCACCTCACTGGTGGCCTAGTGGTTACAGTATTAGATAAAGGTCTACGGTTCAAATCCCACCTCTGCTTAAGGTACTAATGTTGTGTCCCTAAGAAAGCCCCTACAGTCACAACTGCTTGGTTTGTGTCGGCTCGATGCCTAGATGTCGATGTACTGAGACTTGAATGTTCATTTCTACACAGCTCACAAAACTGAGGGGCTATTTTTTGGAATACAGCAGTACATATGGCAGAAGGAATTATAAACAAATCAAAACAGGGATGCACAGTGGTGCAAGTGCTCCTCCCACATCTAAAAAAAAAAACAAGCATTAGGTTAACAGGCTGGTCTAAACTGGCCCAATGTGAATGTGTCTGACTATTATCGGTATAACTTTGCTCCGGCTGTGAACAGTCGTCGATGCTGACGTGATAAAGACAGATATAAAACAAACTTATGATAAATAAGGTGTTCTTAGAACAAAGTTGGTCATACTGAGCAGATTTAGTAAATAAAATCCTCCGGTGCTGCTGAGTTAGGACACACCACGTAGCACTCATACTTCCAACGTAGAAATCTCAAACACGACAGATGTGTCTTACTATAAAAATATATCTTTATTTTAACAATGGACAGAATTGATTTTTTTTGTACAAACACGATTTAAAAGCAAAGTTCATGTAGGAAATCAAGCTTTCCCGAGATTTCAGTGTGGAGCAGACAGATAGCTCCGCCCTCAGCCACATGCATTAATGAATTTGGGTTGTTTATGTCTGTGAGATGCACCGGGAGATGGCTGGCTCCAGGTCTGGACCGCCCATCCTGAACATCTGGATTAGATGACTACTCTCCAGAGTTTACTTTTCCTAATGCCATCAGCTTGCTTTCTTTTTGGATTTCAAAAAGGGCTGGTGAAGGACATCATACAGCCGTCTCGCCTAAATGAGAGACATTTACAGACATGCATATTCAATTATCTAATCAATATACAGTGGAACCTCAGTACTCATCGTTAATTTGTTCCAGAAGTTAATTCCTTACTGAGTGAAGCTTTCACATAAGGTATAACATAAACCGAATGAGTCCGATTCAGACCCCCAGAACATCCACCCTGTTTAAGGCATTCTATGCATTAATGGAATTATATTATACAGGAGCGCCCTGATTTACGATGGGGAAACGTTCAGATAAATCCATTCTAAGTTAACTAGATCCTGAACTAATGACTTTAATAGAGTATACACCGTATTATTGCGGAGCACACCTCAAACATGCATGAAACACCTACAGCTAAAACTAAATGGCTGAATAACCTCTTATCATTTACTGATTAATTGAAGGTGAAAAATAAAACAAAATCCATAATCCACCGGTGAACTCGGCATGCTGCCGGGACGCCCGGCCAATTTGGGACAGCATGATACCGAGCGGTGGTTCTCATAGTTTTACTTTTGGTACTTAGGATTCACAGGGACTTATAGGAACTTAAAGAGTACTGTACTGTACTGTAGATGTAAGGCAAATTTCTCTGGTCTAAACGCGCCGAGAACCAAATCTCACGAGTGCCAACATTCCAATAACAACAGAGTAAACATAAACACAGTGCCTTTGTTGTACTAACCTTTTGAGGGCCGAGTCCAGGGCACAGCACCAATTCCTCCTTTGATGCATTAATTATTCCCTCCAGAGACTGCACAGAGAATCAGAGAATGCAGAACACCACCAAATGGGGCAGAAAATATAGAATCACATACACGTAAGCATTTTAACTTTTTATAAAAAGGTATGCATTCACGTTTTCCCTTAGCGAAACGACCAAATAAGGGAAGCTTAGGCATCACGTGAACTGCACGTCTAAATCATTAAACATTTCCCTTAAGTTAAGTAACCATTCAATAGCACAAATGGATCGCTGCCTGGTTTGATCCCAACCCTGGATTGTGATTGATCTGGCCCAAGGTGCTCTGGTTTCCTCCCATGTGACCAGTGTATTTAAAGGGAAACACAAACACAAAGACGCGATAAGAGATCCTTACAGAGAAGGTAGACAGCAGCGTGATGGCGTCGGTTTTGTTGATGGACTTGACTGTGGTCAGACAGTCCGTGACCTGTAAAACCAAACGGCAGCATGATCCAGATGCTCACAGATGTAACACGCACTGAGCGCGAGTTTGCGTTGCTCTGACCTTAGACATGTAATCCTTCTCTACTTGTTCTTTAAGCAGGTCGGCAGGCTTCTTCTCATACGATTTGTAAGTCTCCAAGTAACGGCCGGCTTCCTCTGGGCTTTAAAAACATGGTTGGTGTGATTGTAATTTTAAAGCTTGAAACATAAAGAGACGCTGAAGAGATTGGCTGAAGCTGCTTCGGCTCACCTCCAGGCCAGGATGAGCGTGCAGTCAGCCATGATGCAGATACGAGCCAGTTCCTTCAGTGCATGGTGTGGGTCTTTCTGATTCATCCACACCACGGTGCGCGTGTTAGAGGAAAAAAAAAGTAATTAAGCCATTTACAAGGATTTTACTCTGTAACCGAATCCCGACGGCTAAAATTCAACCTGTGAAAACAACAGGTCACATTTTCCCCCACTGTTACTGATTTAAAGGTATTTATGTTTTAAATGTGAAATTAAAAGATTTTGATTTAGCCCATGCTTAAGAGAGAAAAAAAAACTACTGCTTTTAGGTCACTAGATGAAACCGTTCATTCACCCTTGTTCTCACGATTGCACAGTGAGTATTAGAGCTCCCTGTGGTAAAGGAAACGTGTCGCATGGTCTTCAGATGAACCACTGACACTGGGTATAACGATACATCCTGACATGGTGCAGCATTGAGTGTTTACTACGCCATAAAATGTACTACGGCAATTTTAATTTATAGGCCCCCTCAGCCATTATTTGCTGGGGTATTCAGATGCGTCATTTTCTCTTTTTTTATGAAATAAAAGGGTGTCCGGTGGCTTTTGACTCACCTTGTGTGTATACAACGTGTATTCTATACACTTCTCACAAAAACTAGGAGCCATTTCAAAATGAATATGAAGAGATTTTCTTTAAAAGCATTTGATTTGATTTTATTCAGCAGAATCATCAGAAAAGCAAATGAAAAGAAACTTGTTCAATTATGGTGATTTGAGTAGGAAGTGATATATTTATGGGGGAGAACAGAAGAATGTCAAACTGGACGGGAGTGGCCCCCCGAGTGATTGTTCAGTAGGGTGTATGGTCACCCAAGAGTGTCAAAACACACAGACGGTGATGGGCTATAGACAGGATCAGACTGTCCAGCAGTACTTATGGTATCTATCAATCAATCAATCAATCCATCCATCCATCAATCCAACACCCCACACCCTCACCCACCCCCTCCCCCTGCTGGACAGTGAGGAATTTTGTTTTTTAAAAGTCAGTGTCTAAAGCATACCATTCTGAATTTACAGTGATTTTTAAATCAGAAATCTCTTCTTTCTGTTACATGGTAGATTTACAGAAAGATTTCTTACCACATCGACTTGCACGAGCAGCACTCTGAGCGAGAAGGCCTGGCCCAGCTGCTTCAGCCGATCATGGATGTAGTTTGGGTTCAGGTTATGGTAGCGCACACTGGAGAGACAGCAACACACTGCCGGTTTAGTTTAGATCCTTATCCTAACTCTCAGAAACACTGCAAAACTAGCCAATAATTATATTTACTATCATAAGTCATACTCGTGTTGGGGAATGTCTAGCTCCTGACGACGAGTTAATGACTAATGGCTTTGCAGCAGGGTTGAACACATTTCTGAACACAACACCTTAGACACAACGGTAACACGCTCACAAGAAATATAATAACAGGATCGCTTTCTTAATGACTTTAACACATTGTGGTTGCTTGACATGCTGCAACTGACACGCTGCAATCCGCAAACGGTTTTTGAATGATGTGTCATGGCAAACCACATTCAGATAAAAAAAAAAACACAAATCTGTTTCATGTATGCCAGGGTGAATTTGATTATCATCGAAACTAGTGGTGTTCCAATCGATCGGCTGATTTCTGTAATCAATTCCTCTCATTGCCGATCACAAAAATCACCTGATCACCTGTACTTTGAGGCCAGCAGAGGGCTGTGTGCAGTGTTGTGTCCCCGCCCTGTTTCCTTAACACTGCACAGGCGCGGTGGCCATTCATAAACAAACATGTCTGCCGTGTTTTACATGGCCTGTGAGAGTGATGTAAAGTTTGCATCCTCCAACACACACGACAAAAAAAAATACCTGGCGGGGGAGGCACATTAAAATGCTTCAACAGAACTTCTTTAATACATAAATTAAAAAGCAAACAGTTGGAGGCGAGTTTGAGGCTCACTGTAGAGAATACAAAGAAGGTATGTGATCCGTATCAGCACTCATGCGTGATCGGTATCGGCAGCATAAAACATGACGGGGTGGTCCTGTTCGAAACATATCAGGTCTCGAACAAGCAAAATCTATTTGGATAAACCCTATTTGGACAAAATTGTGGCTGTTTGGAAAAAAAACATGGCTCGCTTTTGGCATTTCGGTGGATTTTCATGGCATCTGCTGAAGTTGAGGTCTGTGCAAGCCAGCCAGGTTCTCAATAACAATTGACAAGCCAATTTTATATGGACTTTGAGGACAGAACGGACTTGATGCGCAAACCTATAGATATCATATTATGTTTATCTATGGATAACCCAGAAATACAAGCTTTACAAGTGAGTGTTGCTGAAAAAGCAGCAAAAGGGTGTCCACAAACTTTCAACTGTATTTTTTAATCATCAGTATTTTTGTTTAAAGAAAAGGGAAATTGATCTCTTTACAATTTCATCAGGAAACATCGTGCTATTACTTACTATTATCATCATGCTATTACATGCTATTACTATGACTTTATTTATTCTTAGCACCGTTTGAAGTTTTCCAATTTTACGGTATTAACAGGATTTGACAAATCGATCACAGAGCAAGTTATATAATCTAATATTATAATATAGTCACAATAATCATACAGCGTACTATCCGAGCAAAACAAACATTCTTTTTATTCTTTTTTATTCATCGCCCCGTTCACAACTCTGACCAGCATTTGCAAAAGCATGATGTGCATGGTTTCACACCTCTGCTGATCCTGCACCCCTGCTGAATGTGACAGGCACGTACCTGAGATAGAGCGCACACGTAGTTCGTCCTAACACGTAATCTGGCACCACTTCACCAAACTCCCATGGCACACTTCTGACAAACTTTAGAATGGGGTTTCCTCGCTGTAAATGAACAAGAGCACACAGAAAGTAAGTTCAATATAGAAATAAAGTGTTAATTCAAATGAAATTTGTAGTTCCAGTTCTAAAACCTCAAAACTATTGCAGATAAAATCTCAGATATACACACACATATACCTCCCAAAATGTGAATTCTGTATTCATGCACCAGGTTTTTAGACACGTGACACACAAACGCTAGGGGCAGTTGCAGTATTGTGCATTACAAATACAAAGTTACTGCTGTTTTGACAGAGGAAGAAAGGAGTAAAGAGGCAAAATTGAGGAGAAAAAAATAAGAAGACCTTGAACTTAAACTATGTGGCTGTTTGCTGTTTTTAAATTTGTGTGCTGAGATGTACTGGATCAGCCAACTTTAAAACGACAAAAAAGCAAATTGTTCTTAAAGCAGCTAAAGCATCGTCTTGTTTCATGAAATCAAATCAAATGCCTCTTTTATTAATGGCTTTATATTCATTTTGAAATGTTCCCTAATCTCTGTGCAGTGTATTTACTTCCGGTCAAATCCGGTTAATTAGACCACCGGTTAATGGGAGCAGCTGCTTATTCAGACCGAATCCTAAAGTACCGAAACAAATCCTATTATATATGTGTAATTTTATTCCGCTTATTTGGACCAAAATTCCGTTTAATCGGACCAAATAACGTGAGAGTGAATAAGAAAAAGAAGCCACAAGTCGCCACTTAGAGCGGATACAAAGATGGTCAGAGAGATACGGGAGGATTTTTGGGATCCCCGGGAGAATTTATGCTTTTATCAAAGGTCAGGAAATCCGAAAAGTTGTGTTGACAAG
>JAUZST010069383.1:0-22028 GCA_034779995.1 Parotocinclus haroldoi | reverse complement strand
AGGGAGATGGAGGGAGGAAGAGAGGGAGAGAGAGCGAGAGGGACAGAGGGAGGAAGGGGGGAGGAGGGGGGAGGGAGAGCGAGATCGGGAGAGCCGGAGTGAGGAAGGGAAATAGGGTGAAAGGGAGGAAGAGAGGGAAGAAAAAAGGGAGAGCGGGAGCGAGAGCGGGAGCGAGAGCGGGAGCGAGAGCGGGAGCGAGAGAGGGAATGAGGGAGGGAATGAGGGAGGGAGAGAGGGAGGAAGGGAGGGAGAGAAGGTGGGAGGGAGTGAGAGCAGGAGGGAAAGAGGGTTGAAGAGGGGGAAGGAAGAGAGGGAAGGAAGAGAGGGAAGGAAGAGGGGGAGGGGAGGGAGAGAGAGCGGGAGGGAGCAAAAGCGAGAGGGAGGAAGGGGGGAGTGAGGGAGGGAGAGATGGAGAGAGAGCGGGAGGGAAAGAGAGAGAGGGGGGGCGGAAGACGGAGGATGAGAGTGAAAGCGAGCAGGAGGGAAAGAAGGAGGAAGGGGGGGAAGAGAGGGAGAAAACGAGGGAGGATAAGAGGGAGAGCGAGCAGGAGGGCAAGAGGGAGGAAAGGGGGAAGAGAGGGAGGATGAGAGGCAGGGCAAGTGGGAGAGAATGAGGGAGGAAGAGAGGGAGAGCGAGATCAGGAGAGAGCCGGAGTGAGGGAGGGAATGAGGGAGGGAGGGAGAGAGAGAGAGGGAATGAGGGAGGGAGAGAGAGAGAGGGAATGATGGAGGGAGAGAGGAAGAGAGGAAGCAAGGGAGGGAGAGCAGGAGGGGAGGGGAGGAAGAAACAGGGGAAGGGAAAGAGGGAGAGCAGGAGGGGAGGGGAGGAAGAAACAGGGGGAGGGAGGGAGGGAGGAAGGGAGAGAAAGCTTGAGGGAAAGAGGGAGGAAGAGAGGGGGGGGAGAGAGAGGGATGAAGGCGGGAGAGATGGAGAAAGAGCGGGAGGAAAAGATGGAGGATGAGGGGGAAAGCGAGCGGAAGGGGAAGGGGGAGGAAAGGGGAGAGAGGGTTAGAAGAGATGGAGAGCAAGAGCAAGAGAGAGAGACGGAGTGAAGGAGTGAAAGCGGGTGAGACCGAGGAAGGGAGGGAGAGCATGAGGAAAAGAAGGAGAGAAGGAGGAAGAGAGGGAAATACTTTTTGACTTTTAACCACTTTTTTAATAGACTATTATATTTTCATGTTTTACATTTGCTGCACACACACAGGTATATCAAAAGGATACCCAAAAAAGAACCAAAAAAGTTCATGAAGTTTAAAAGAGAGATTTTTGACCTTTCACTTGCTGTATATTTTGGGCCAAAAACATAGAGGCTGATTGTCCAGACCTCTCCCTCAGTTGTCTGACCACCCTTTTACGTAGATTCATTAGTGAATTTAAATGTGTACAATTTAACACCAAGTGGCCAAAGCTCCATGTACAAAGCTCCGTGTACAATTCTCAACTGCAGGTTACCGGTCCTTTTTTCGACGACTTGTACAGGGATCTCCAGCTGCTCTGTGGGGAGGTGCCTAGAGCCAATATTCCCAAACAGCCACAGTCTTTCAGTCCAACTAGACTTTTTTATGAATCACTATTACACGTTTTGTATAACGCTTTCCGAGATGCTTTAGCGAAGCTGTTCAGCAATGGTGTTCCATAAGAAAGAATATGGCCGTCTTCCTCTTGATAGCCCTCTGTCACTGCAGAGATTAGTAATGAGGGAAAAGGGCTTTCGTCTCCAACTGAATCCTGCCCCAGTTTTCCCTAAAAACAGCAGGGAGAGACGATGACAGCTCTTTCATGAGCCTCTGCAATAGCCGCTCAGACCGTATTCCTGTCTCCACCGCCAGTTCTAAAGTTGATTTCCATCTATCATCATTCCTTAATCCATGAAGCTTGGTGATACTAGCCCTCTGAAGTATTCTTCGAATCCATTATTTTACTCCGGAACCAGTAAGTGTAGAAAAAGGGTTCATTCATGACACTCTTATAGGACTGGTTATAGTCGCTCCTAGATTCCAGTACAGTCAACCAAGCCCACAGTAGTGACTGATGGTCATCCTTGTCAGGTCCATTCTCCTGATGTGTAGTACGAACAAATGCTTATCTTAGTTCAAACTCTCTACCCTCTGTAGAAGCATGCAAGTTATGTTGTTCCATAGGAGTCCAGCCTCATATAGCAGTCTTTGAGCCACCTCGAGACGGAAAGTCTGAACATGGCTCTGAAGGTCAATGTCCATGGCCTCCCTCTTCGACTGGCAGGTATAGGACTGAAGCACGTGTCCAATGCTGTCCTGTCCAGAAGAAATCTACAAGTTGTCTTTGGATGTTTTCCATAAGTGATTTCAGAGGATTCAGAACCATTGCTCTATGCCAGAGTGTAGAAGCAATTAAGTTGTTGACGACCAGGACCCTCCCCCTATAGGACAGCTGGGGCAGGACCCACGTCCATCAAGACAACCGGCCACACATTGTCTCCACCACTGCCTCCCAATTTTTCTTTTGGAATTCCTCTTCACACAAGTAGACTCCTATGTATTTTATGCCGTTTTTGCCCTATTTGACCTAGAAATAAAAAAAGAGGATAGCACAAAAAAGAGAAAAACCTTCACTCATGCTCACTCCACTCCACTCATGCATGCGCACAGAGAGAGAGAGAGAGAGAGAGAGAGAGAGAGAGAGAGAGACTTTTTTTTACTTTAACATTCCATTTATTTTGTTCTTTCTGTCCAACACTACACATTAAAACAAGATCTGTTTTTTAGTAAAAGTAATAAATAGTGGTTTATATAATATAGAGGATTAATAAATAATGGAACATCATTGAAAAAGTATTTAAAAGTCAATACAAATTAAAAAGAGCGTCAATCAAGATGGACTGTATAGTCCAATGCGAAAGACATTGTATAAAAACAATTCAGTCAGACTAAAAGAAACAACCTAAAATTTTCCAATAGTTAGTAAAACACAGCCAATAGAACTAGGATAAGCAGGGCAGGATGAATCACACACATAAAATTAAACGACTGTCCCCTTCGTAAACAGAGCATAAAATCTGTTCTTGTGCCCAGATAGATTTAAAAACCGACAACCTGTGTGTCAACTTAAAATATGCAAACTCAATTCTGAGACGGATTCTAATCAATGATCTCAACACAAAATCAGTGTCTGTAGAGCCTGATCCCTTTAAGGAGTTCCTTCTTGTGATCCAGGTGGCCAATTTACTCTGTCCCAATAAAAAGTTTATTAACCAGATTTTGTCCTTGTTGGTCTTGGTGTAGCTCAGGCGGTAAATATAAAGGGTGTTGGTTAGCAGTACACCAAGCCGAGTCAACCAGGATTTAATGGAGTGGAGAGCAGTCGTGAGGCGGGTGCAATTTAAAAACAGGTGCTCCACCGTCTCCTCTTCACCACAGAAGGGGCATGTGGGAGCTGTACTGTGGTCTATATGGGAAACGTGGTGGTTCGTGGCTTAATGGATGATCCTCCACTGAAGGTCTGCAGTGCATTTCTCGATTGGTGGTTTATAAATTGTTCTCCAGCAGTGTTGAGAGGAAGAGCCCGGCAGCAACAGACTCACCCACCCCGAAATCCTTGAGTTCTGAGGGAGTTCTGGTGCAGGACACACACTGGCTTCATATAAAGTGTCTTTTTTAGGACATGCCATGTTGTTGAGGCGACGAGTGTCAGAGTTGAGAAGCAATCCCCCTTCCACTGGCTGCTCCCGAGTTGCCACAGTGATGCCAATAGATGGAAAAGGGGCAAGCTCTTCCTCTCTAACTTCTTCCAGAGCTGTTAGGAAGTACTCGGAAAGTGCAGCTTTCACTTTTACCATGACTCTGTCTAGCAGACGATGAGACCGGATCCCATGCCTCCATTGCGGCAGTTTTCCAGGTTCCCTCAGTACATAAACGTCTGAGTTCGCACCATGTTGATACAGCAGACAGGTTGCTCCGGAGCTCGCTGACTCCCCAACACACTGGACCAGGCTTTTAGGACAGATCAGTAGAATGCAGAAGTTCCAGTTAAGTTCATTTCGTCTATTTTCAGCATGAACAGATGTTTATTGTACCCGTCCACAAGCTGTAAAAGCCGGCATGCTGTGTGGCTCCACGGAAGCTCGTCACTGTATAGGATCCTTTTTACTGTCTACAATCTAAATGCTGTGATACGACTGTTCAGGTCTCCGAGGCCTTGTAATCCTTCAAGGCGGGGTAGATACAGTATAGCAGCTCTGGTCCAGTGCTAGCCACTCCAGAAGGATTGTACAAGTCTGTTGTGTATCTCTTTGATTAGGGATTCGGGGGGGGGGGTCAGTGCAATGAGCCTGTGCCACAACATGGAAGCTGCTGGATTGTTCACGATCAGGACTCTTCCCCTGTATGACAGATGTGGGAAAATCCAGGTCTAATGAGCCAGCCGAGCTTCGATTTTCTCCGCCACTCACTCCCAGTTCTTCCTCTGATGCTCGTCCGATCCTAAAAATACGCCAAAGTATTTAATCCCAGATCGCCCCCACTGCAGGTTCCCTGGTAGGACTGGGGGTGCTTTGTTTTCCCACTTGCCTACAAGAGATGCTTCAGTTTTATCCCAGTTGACTCTTGCAGAAGGTGCAGCCTTGTATAGCTCCAAGTTCTTGATTAGAGCTTGTATGTCGCTTTGCTGTGTGATGAACACGGTGACATCATCCGCGTAAGCAGACAGAACCAGCTTCTTATGAGGGGCCCCCATGCTTAACCCCTGCATTTCAGTTTGCAGTTTTCGTAGCAGAGACTCGATTGCAAGACTGTAAAGCTGGCCAGAAAGAGGACAGCCCTGCCAGATACCCCGCCCGAGATCCACAGGGCAGCTGAGCCCACCTTCTACCTTCAGTAGTACTGTGGCACCCATGTACAGCAGTTTAATATACTTTTAAAAATGGTTCATTAAAACCAAAAGCATTTAACATTTCAAAAAGGTACACATGGTCTACCCAATCAAAAGCTTTGGAAGGCTATGCAGGCGTCCATGATTAAAAGACCAGTTTAAAACCTCATGCAAGTCTTTGCCTAGTACACTCCAGAAGGATTTGTAGAACTCTGCAGTTACGCCGTCAATGCATGGGGAGCGACCAGTGGGCAGCTGCTGTATGGCTTCGGTTAGCTCTGAGAGTTCGATGTCCCTTCCTAGAGTGTCTGCCTGTGTCAGCTTTGGGAGACCCCTCAATAGTTCCTCTCTGCATTTTGAGCCTGTTGTCTCAGCCATGTAGAGCTGGGTGTAGTACTTTATGGCGAGATCCCTCATTTCATGGCCATCTGTAGTTAGGACCCCGTCTGCTCTCCTTAGATGCACCATCGGATTTTGTTGCCTGGTCTTCTGTTCAAGGTTAAAAAAGTATGAAGTCAGGGCATCGGTGTGATTAATTTGTGAGAACTGCACTCTCACCAGTGCCCTTTTTGCTTGCTTGTGCAGGTAGGTGCTTAGTGCCCGCTTCTTCTTCTCCCAGCTCTGTCTTTCTTCATTGTTGTTGCTAGTAATGACTTCATTTTCGGCTTCCCTTATTTCTCTGTCCAGGTCCATTAAGGTTCTTTGTTTAATAGATTTGCATTGGTCGCTATATTTTTGACAGAATATTTTCACCTGGGTTTTTCCCACATCCCACCAAGTTGCTATATTCTCAAATTCGCATTTTTCTATTTATCCACACTTCCCAGAGAGTTTTAAAATTATTGCAAAACTGTTGGTCTAGTAGCTGTCTGTTAAAACTCCATAAGGGTTTGGGTTACCTGCTACCGGCCAAAAAAAGCTCTAAAGTTACTATATGATGATCAGAGAATCCACAAGGATGAATAAAACCCTCTAAAACCTGTTTCCTGTCAGATTTACTGATATAAAAGCGATCTAACCTTGCAGCACTTTTCTCTCCACAAATCCACTAGGTTATGGGCTTTAATTAGCATATTTAGTATCTTCTGTCTGGTTACACGTGCAGTTCCAATCCCCACCTATTATTACCACTGTATTGTTATTTACATGACTTAAGGTTTATTAAAACTTCGAATTCGTTTGGCCGCTTCATTAGGTGCATAAATATTAGCTAGGAGGAAATTTGTACCTTTAATATCTGCTTGGATTGCTAAGGTACGATCGTTTTCAATTTCAGTTATTTGAGGGTTGTTAACAGGTATACTCTTAGAGATTAGGATGGCGACCCCTGCTGTTAAGTTAGATCCATGACTAAAAAATACGTTTTTGTCTTCACATGCACGTCTCCACTGTGTTTCATTATCAGCATCGCTTTGAGTCTCTTGCAAAAACACTACATCTAAGTTTTTCTGTTTTACGTATTCTAAAATTGCATTTCTTTTATTACTATCTCGAAGTCCGTTGATATTTAGAGATCCTATTCTGAGCTTCTCCATAAGGTCAGGAAGGAGAAAGATCAGAAATACAGATAAAGCAGATAGAGGTGAGTTAACCATCAGGTTTGGGTTTTTTGGCTTTCTTTCATTCTTATTCTCATTCTTGATACAAGTTTTTTCAGTCTGTATCTTTTCTTTTGGCTGAGTTCCATTATATCGGCATTACATCTTGCCCAGTTAACAGATTTGATGAACTTATCAGGATCAGGAAAGAACCTCTCCGTTTTGCCATGATGTCTTATTTATATCTTATCTCAGTTCCTGTACTGAGTAGACATTCTGCTCGGGATCAGGAAGGGATAAAGTTTCAGAGGTTTCTGAAATGTTGTCCTCCTCATCCATCATTTCAGTGTAATCATTATTTACAGTCAGTGCTGATGGTGATTCCTCCATACACAATACAGGAGAATCGTTGTCAGCTTGTACATTCTCCTCTACATTATTATTCGTCAATTTTTCATTTTCTGCCACAGTGTGTTTGATGATCTTCACACTGTCATTTTTGCTCGTCTTAGGGTTCGTAGGTCCAGTGACCTCCACAGATGGATTTCCCAGATCAGTCGTATTTTCGACCACAGAGTGAGTTGCAACAGCAAACTGTTCACTCTGGGCCTCGGGTTCATTATCAGACGAGAGGTGAGACCTTTTCTCACTTTCTCTTTCTGCACCAGCAGCACTGTGCTTTTTGCCGTGTGCAGTGCCTACTTGTTTCCAAGCATCTTGTTTCTGGGGTATAGGACAGGGTTCAGCAGTCTCTTGTGTAGAGCTGGGCCCTGCTTTATCAGCTTTATGTGGGCACCCTGCTCTAATGTGCCCCAAGTCCCCACTCTCAAAGCACCTCATTGATCATGTGCTTGCAAACAACATGAAGGGTCTCCCTTCATATTTTACTGTAAATTAAATGTCTAGGGTGGGTCCATTATTTAGGATTATGAATACGCTTCTCCTAAAAGAAACCATGTGTTCCAAATCATCCCCTTTGTAATTTAAGCTTATGTTTCTTATTTCACTCACAATTTTGCCGAATCTGGATAATTCCTGTTTGATATCGTCATTGCCCATAAATAGTGGAATATTCGAAATAATGACACGACTTGTCGTGGAAACCAGCGGTGAAACTTGAATAAACTCACTCACCGTTATTCCTTGTTACACCAGCTGATCCGTGAGTCTCGTTTCTTTGACAAATACCACCACGGCTTTGTTCATTCTAGTAAGCGGCTAGTAAGTTTTTATCTCCTACAACCTGTCCCATAGCGCGTACAACCTGCTGTACTGTGACGTTGCCGTTCGGTACACACCTGACGGTGTGTTTTAAACTGAGGGTCTCCGCCATTCTCCACCACGGAGAGCAAACACTCACTGCGCTAGTGGATTCAGACAGAGCCCGATATAAGATATAAAGGTTAATTTATCACTTAACTGCTCCTATAAACCAAAAAAGGGAAAAAGTAGGAAAAGTAAACTGTGAAACACTCATTATAAATACTTAAACATTATAGAACTATTATAACTATTACAATATTATTTGCATAAATAAGATAATTAAAAATAACACATAAAAAAGTTAAAAATGAAAGTTTAAGATCTCCTGCCCCATGTCTCATAAGACTCCCTCATGCCCTCATTTCTGATTGAACTGATCTGAGTCTGTGAGTCACCTTATAGAATGCATATTCTATTCAGTCTTGTTTTAACCAGAACACTAAGTATTTCTTTGGGCTTGGTAGAACCACCCCCCTGGATTTGGTTTCTCCCGTTGATCCAAATGTCCAGTTTTGTTTGGTCAATTAGGAAATTTGACAGGCAGATTCATTTCTTTTGGGCTGCTGTATATTTCGGCCCCAAAATAAAAAGACTGTCTGTCCACAGAAATCCATTCAGCAGCGTGAGAAGCCCTGTGAGTCTCGGACAGCTGAGGAAGAGATGCTTCCTCCAGTCCACAGAAGGGGCAATCAGGCTCTACAGTGGGGTCGATGTGGGCCAGATGTTTTTTAGTAGATATGGCCCCATGTATAGTTCTCCACCGTAGGTCTGCTGTACGGTTTTCTATTGGAGGTTTGTAGAGGGACGTCCAGCAATTCCGTGGAGAAAAGCCCTGTCTGTAAGTGTGTCCACTTTGTCTCCCTCAATCCAGTGGGAGAGGCCATGTGAGAAACCTTAACACTTACTTGGTATAGTGGTTTTTTGGAAGAGTCTTGCAGACTGACCAACTGAGGTGTTTTAATTTTCAGCAGTGATCCTTCTTCCTCCTGGTAGTCCCCCGCTGCAGCAGAGACCTGGACAGATAGTTTCCTGACTCCTGCCTAAAAGTCTCCCTGAAGGCAGCAGGCAGTGATGACGTAACATCGTTCAGAACCCTCTGCAGCAGCCGTGCTGATCGTATTCACATCTCGGTTCTAAGATTATTTACTGTTTTCCAGCTTTCAGCCGTAGTTGGCGCTCTCACATCCGTCCGCTGCGCAGAAATGCTGACGAGCAGTCTTAGATTGTAGGACAGAAGACTGGATCAAATGATTAAAGAACAGAGGCTCTTCTTTTAGCAGCTCTGACCCACTTTCACCTCTATGAACAGATAGGATGGAGGACCAGGCATTTAAAACAGATGGATAAAAGGGGTTGGGGTTCCTGATGTATCCATTTGCTTCAAGTTCAGAACAAAAAGTTGTTTTCCGTAGCCCAGCATCTCTACTCTCTGTAGAAGAGCACAGGCTGTGCTTATCCATGCCAGCCCCTCTCCATAAAGGAGTCTCTTAGCTGACTGCAGCCGGAAGGCTTTCACCCTGCAGCTCAACGCGATAAGCCCCTGGCCTCCCTCCTGGACTGGTAGGTAAAGGACAGAGGAACGAGTCCAGTGTTGTCCCATCCAACAAAAGACCACTATTTTTCTCTGTAGTTTGGCAAGAAGGTTTGCTGGAAGATCCAGAACTGTGAAGCAATCAAGTTGTCAACTCTTCCTCTATAAGATAACTGAGACAGGACCCATCTCCAGCTGCCCAGTATGGTGCCAACCGTCTCTTCCCAATTTTGGTTCTGATATTCTGTGGTTCCTAGGAACACCCAGAGGTATTTAAGCCCAGCTCTGCCCCACTGCAGGCCTGCTGGAAGAGAGGGAGGTCTTCTAGTCTGCCACTGCCCATCAGGAGGCTCTCACTCTTGCTCCAGTTCACTCGTGCCGATGAAGATCTCTCATATTTTGCCAAGCTCTGTAAGAGACTTTGGACATCCTCATCTTTTTTTTAATAAAAACTGTCACATCGTCAGCGTATGCTGACAGAGCCACGTTTCTTGTGGAGCCATCGATCAGGTACACAGTATGTTTCGTCTTGGTGTATGAGTGTGTGTAATTGTTCTTTCAGTCTATTGGAAATGCATTTCGATAAGTTCTTGTAGTCTGTACATAAAAGTGACACAAGTCTCCAGTTACTTAAAAGCCCCAAGACCCATTTCTTTGGAAGAAGTGACAGGACCGCTCTTGTGCACCTTGTTGGTAGACACCCTTCAGCCAGCGAGCATTTGAAGACTTCTAGCAGGTCTTCTGCCAAAAAGTCCCAGAAATGTTTGTAAAAATCAGCAGAAGGTCCATCGATGCCTGGTGCCTGACCAGATGAGAGCTGTTTAACTGCCTTGTTTAGTTCATGCAGTTTTAGCTCTGCCTGCAAAGCTTCATTGTGAACATTGTTCAAGTTTGACAGGCCAGCATGTAGCTCCCATGCACAGGACGGGCCACACGGTACAGCACTGTAGAGTTCTGTGTAAAAGTCTTTAGCAATGGATCTCATTTCACCTGGATCTGTGGTAGTACTCCCATCAGAGCGCTGAAGATAGAGCATAGGACTCCGCAGTCTCACCTTTCTTTGTAAGTTAAAGAAAAAGGAACTTGGAGCATCCATGTCCTTGATGGTGGTCATTCGTGCTCTGATTAAAGCTCCCTTAGCCTGTTCCTGCAGAAAGGAACTTAACAGATTCTTTTTAATTTCCCATTGTTGCCTTCAATGTGCTTATTAATGAGTTCTGTCTCTAACATTAACAGCTCCCTCTCCAGGTTTTTGACAGTGTTGTCCATGGTTGCTGTTGAAAGCTGAGTGAATTCTTGACAGAAAACCTTAATTTGTATTTTTCCTGCCTCCCAACAGGCGTTCCAATTCTCAAACTTTATATTTTTTGTTTTCCACACTTCCCAGAGAGATGCAAAGTTTCTGCAAAACAGTTAATCTTGTAAGAGTTTCACGTTAAAACACCAATAAGGGCTGGGAAACTTTTTTTGAGTTAAAAAACAGTCTAGAGTAACCAAATGGTGATCAGAGAAGCCACTAGGGTGGATTAGACTCTTAGGAGCTTGATTCCGATTTGTTCGTTTAATATAAAATCGATCTTATTTTATTGTCACAAACTTTGATCCAAGTGTACTGTTTAATATTTTATTTTTTTCCCTCCATATATCTCAGTCCCAACTGTTTGGATACCTGCTGTGTTCCTGTCTAAAGTAAAGTTTGGCATGCAGTTACAGTCTACTCCCATTACTATAAAAGCATCACGTTCATGGTCTTCTATGAGGCTCCTTATTAAAAAACCTGAATCCGCTCTGCACCACTATTAGGGGTGTAGCCATTTACAAATAAGAACACAGATCCTCTTATTTCAGCTTTTACTGTTAAAACCCTCCCAGGTTCAACTTCTACGGTTTGAACATTGTGAGGAACGACTCTATTAGAGAACAGAATTGTGGCTGAGGAAGGAGAACCCTTCCCACCACACTCTGATCTCTGTTTTATTTGCCTTATCACTGTGGCTTTCTTATAGAAATGTCACATCTAAGTTTTTTTGTTTTATCATTTCCATTATTTGTGCTCTCTTAGTTCTGTCCCTGCCTCCATTAATATTTATTGTTCCCACCCGTAACACATCCATAAGAGCAGGAAAAAAGAAGACAGGAGGCAAAGTAGAAAGGAAAAATAAACATTAGAAGGAATAAGACAACCCTTGTGTGACCTTATCATCTTGACAAACTTTTTTACAGGAGTTTTTTCTTTCCTTATTTTTGTGATCAGTTTTTTAAATGGAACCTTTTTTGTTCGTTTAGTTCTTTTAAAGTAGTCATTTTTCTTATTTTAGCTACTGACGCTATGAATTTTTCAGTGTTTGGGAAGTAGTCCATTACTTCCACAGACCTCCCAAACGTCTTGTCCAAGGACTCGGTAATTTTTTGAACAGTGTAGAGTTGCTGATCTCCATCCATTTGCGAATCCCTCTCAGATATATCAGAGAGGTGTCGTCTTCCTGTTCAGTGTGCCATGTAACATCAGAGACATTCAATGTGCCTGCAGTGCTGCATGTAGTGCCCTTCTGAGCAATCTCCCCAGTATTACCAGTCACGTCTTTCCCACATTGCTCCATTTGGGTTTTCCCTTCCACCTTGCTACACATCTCATTGGTGATCCCCTCGCTCAGGACCGGCAGAACCCTCCACCTGCTGATCCAGAGTTTTGGATCCAACAGCAGAAGGAGATATAGATGTTGCACCCTCTCCTTCTGTATGGCTTTCATCTGCACTCCTTTTTACCCCACGCTACATGCCTGCGCCCTTCCAGGTGCCTAGTGTGCCCTTCCAGGTGTTCTAATGTGTCCGAGATCCTCACATTCAAAACACTTCATGATTCCAGTGCTGGCAAAGATCATGATAGATCTACCTTCATGTTCCACTCGGAAAGAAATGTCTAGTGTGGGTTCCTTATTTAACACCATTAGTACAGTTCTCGTAAAGGTGACCATCTGCTCAAGATCAGGTTCTTTGTAATTTAGGCTCACTTTTCCATTATTGCTCACAATCTTACCAAACAGAGCTAACTCCAGCGGTGAAACTATGACAAAATCATCTCCTACCGTGATTCCATGTTCCACCAGCTGATCTACAAGCCGTCGTTTATTCACAAAAACCACCACAGCTTCGTTCATGCAGGATTCTGCCACCATGTTCTTGTTTCCAACCAGTCTTCCCATCGCGAGCACTACCTGCCGCAAGGTAACGTCACATCGACCCCCGTGGCACATAGATAGCGCCTTATCCCTGCTTTGCACAAGGTTATCCGCCATTACTGCACCGCAGAGAAACAAACGCTATCGCCGCTGGGTCGTTTGTGGGGATTAGTTAGTTTAAAGAATCGTAATATAACTTTCAAAGTCTAACTTTTATTGAGTGCAACACCAAAAAGTGAGACAAAATAAAAGTTTGTGAAAGAAACACAAACAAATTACATCTGCTCTCACACATGCCGCCTCGCTGATAGAGAAAATATCCAGTAAGCGGTTATCTGGGTAAAAGTACCTTGTTGATGCCAGAGGTCTGAGTAGAATGGCCAGACTTGTTCGAGCTGATGAAAAAGCAACAGTAAGTCAAATAACTACTTGAACCTAGGTCTACAGAAAGGTATCTTGAATGCATCTCTGAGCATGTCAAACCTTAAAGTAGATGCGATACTGCAGCAGCAGAGCACATGGGGAGCCAATAATGTGGGGGATATTTTATTGGCACATGTTGGACCTTTTAATAACAATCGAGCGTTGTTTAAATGCCACAGTCAACCTGATTATTATTGACAATATCTATCTCTTTTATCACAGTGTACCCATCTTCACCATCGCAACCATGTCACAAAGCTTAAGCCAGGTGTCAGGCAAGGTTTATTAATCATGTGTTCACAGTACTCAGATGGCTTACAGTCACCAGATCTTTATGCTATAGATCAGCGTTGTAAGGTGATGGTCCATTTCTTCCAAAAATCTTTTAAAGATTTGGAATAGTGATTCACCTGACCACTGTACACATTTCCACTGTGTGATGGTCCACCCCAGATGACGTCGAGCCCAGTAAAGTTGACAACACTCCTGGAGGACATAGTTAACATAAGACATTTTTTGAAACATAGATGTTCTGCATGGGATTTGTGCCTGTTATGTATTGTAGTGCTTTAGAAAAGAATGGCAACTCCATGCCCACATGATTATATCAGCTATTGATGAATCATGGTTCTTCATGCAGTGAAGTCTCAGGAATCAGAGGTCATAGGAGTTCAGTTTAGGTTTGGGCTTGCACCCAGATTTCTTAAATGTAATTACAGAGGATGAAATATTTAAATCCCTTTCAGTCTTTCCTACACAGCTCAGTAATGTTTTTAATTTGCTGACAACCTGGGGATCCTCAAAGAATTATTTAACGATATTATGCATTGGGGCGGGGGAAATACTGTATGTAATTCCCTTTTGTTTGTTTGATTTTATCATTGTCGATCAAATGTCATAAATCATAATAAACATCCCTAATGTACTCATCCAAAAATTAAGGGATATTTCATTGGCGGATATTTCATTTTGAGGTATCCCTTAATTCTCGTGAGCAGTATATATTAAAAGATTTAATTAAGTTGGCCAGACAAAACATGAAATATCTTGGGTTCATACTATCTACAATGAAATAAAGGTCAAAGTAAACGTAAGACACTGCATTTTTTTTGTTTCCATAGTGTCTCACCTTTTTCTGATTAGTGCCAGAAACTATATATGGAATATTCCAGGTATATTTTTAAATTAAAGGCCTAGTGGTTTTCACGAAAATACACAATGATTGTGACTGTCCCTTTCAGTGCTACACACAAAGTCCTTGGGCACCAGACTGTTGTTAATTCGAGTTGAGTTTACTTTAACCCTGTTGGTGTAAATGCTGCATCACAAACTTCCTGTTTATTTCCCATGGTAGTGTGTGTTTTCATGCAATCATATATATACACACAGACAGCATTTTCCCATGAGATGATGCATAAGCCACAGCGCTATAGTTTATAGTCTAGTATATTCTTACTGATTAACATAATTAACATGGTTAACTAGGCCCTTTTGTTATTTAAGATATAACATTAAATTGGCCTGTTTTATACTTTTAGAAAGTGAATACTGTATGTTGCTGTTTAAAAAAAAAAAGCGACGCCCCTATTCAAAATGTTAATGTTGTCCCTTATACACTACCCAGCCAATTAAAAAATCTCAGTGGACAGTAATATTTCACTGGACCACCACTTTTTTTTCCAGCCAACTTTCTTCTGCAAAGATGACGTTACTTTTTTCTTCCATATTTGGACAGTTCTTAATGCAGTTCCAATCTTTTCAACAATCTTCTTAGTGTTTCAAAAAGGTCAAACTATTAGTTTGCCTTAAAAAAACTGTTTGTTTCAGCATTGATATCTATTTAGTGACAGACTCAAGGATGCACAAAATGTTATACTAAAACTATTAGTACATACTCTGAGGTAAGGTCATAATTAACCTTATGTATGTCTGTGGAAGAAAGCTGGAGTACCCAGAGTAAAACCCATGCAGACATAGTAGAACATGCAAACTCCACACAGGTGTCATTGTGTCACAGATGTCAAACTTATCACTGTGCCATTTTTGTGTTAATGGCCAATTGTAGGCTTATGTATGATTTTTAGTGATGGTTTTGTCAGAGCATATCCCCATTGTAAATTTGGGGGCACCTGTACAATACAACTCCGGTAATGCATATAATGACTTATACACTGTGGATTTTTAGGGGACTGTAAAGGGTTAATTAAATTTAAGCTATTCCTTTTGGGGAAAATATGCTCTGTACTTATTTTAGGTACAAAATAACGACGAGAACCCAAGGTACCACTGTTAGTCTTGTGGTAATAATGTGTTTGTGCATGGGTCTATTTCTGTATGAGAGAGAGGGAGAGCGAGAGAGCAAGAGAGCGAGCGAGAGAGAGAGAGAGAGAGAGAGAGCGACAGAGAGATTTTTCAAAAATAAGCTTAACAACTGCAGAACTACAACCATATGTTAAGAAGATTCTTAGCAAAAAAGGTTCTAAGTGCTAAAGACTAAGCAAAGTAAACGGATATGACCGTTCCTCTAAACATTAACTGTTCTACATATCCTGTGACTGTCTGCCATCTGATACCCTGAGTGCCCTCAGAGACCCTCATTACAGCTCTTTAGGGGACAGCTTTCCACTTCCTGCCTTGGGAGCAGAATGATTGGGGAATGGGAAGTGACTAATTGCAAATTGCAGTAAAGTTATGTGAATGCTTGGGGTAGGGGTTTTACTAATATTTTTCATAGATTTAAGAAAACTTGGGAAATCCTTATTTTTGTTTTTTGTTTTTTTTATTAGCGCAGTTCAATGTGGCGTGCATAAAATTGTATTAGACATAACAGATAGACAGTCTCTAAATTTAAATTCCAGCTTCAGTGCTTCCTTAGGCTACGCTTATAAAGGCGGCAATAAAATAATTAATAAATTAATTAAAATAACTTTTGTGAGTAACCTCTTCTCCAATGGCTTACTTTGTTTAGCAGTACTTATTAGAGCGCTCCAGGAGCTTTACACCTAATGCCCACTTGCTGGACGGAATGCTCTGTGTTCCCTTACAAACTAAGCACTGCTGTGCAGATTACTGTATAGTTAATCTCATCTTTCCTGCAGTATTTCCAGATGTTGTTTTTTATTTTCCACATGTTGTTTTTTTAGTTGACCTACTTTCTTTACCATCATCCAACATCCTTGATACTGTTTTTTTTTCTCCTTCCGACTAGTTGACTACAGCATCCCATTGACACTAGTGGATGTCTCATTCAAATAGTCTATAACCCCTAGGGCAGGGTTGTAGGAAAGTGTACAGCTTTGCTTCTGGAATTGTGCAAAGTTAGCTATGTGTTAGGATAGTAAAAAGAGTTACAATCTATACATATAAAAATCAAATGTCTTTGGCATGTTTACAACAGTCTGCAGTTTTTTGATAAGCTTAGTTTCATTTGTTATATTTCAGTAATCAATCAGTAAATCTTTTATACCAATGTTTAAAAATCAAAATGGTTTTCTCAACTGTCTATAATGTTCCATTTTTATTTCTACAATGTCTTCATTTAAATAATATGGTCTCTCTACACTACTTGCTGCGTGCATGACATCAGTCATTTTTGGTTATAGTCATTGGTTGGTGGCTTTTGCTGGATGATGGCAGCAAAGAGTGAGAGAAGGTTGTTGATGTTTTAAAATTACCAACACATCATATGTATGGGGATGCTTCAAACTGGAACAAAATAAAAAAGGTGGTTTGTAAACTGTGCAAAGATTTAAACTTAATTAAAAGATTAAAATATTTTTGTAACACAAAAAACGTAAAACTACTTGATGTCTTAAAGAACTTTTGTAAATTGCTCTGGATGAGGGTAAATACTGTTAATGTAAATGTTAAACTAAGGTTTTATGTGAGAAATTCAGACTGTTGTAAACAGATAGATATTTGGTTTTTATATGAATAAAGTGTAACCCTTTGTATTTCCTAATACATTCAAATTTACAAAGACCCATGTGATAATTTACCCTCACACTTAACTGCTCAGAAGGAATTAAGTTACTTATGCACATAAGCTGTACACTTTCCTAGAATCTTGAGCTAGGTATTGCAAAGACTAATCAAACGGGACATCCTCTGTTCAGAACGGGTTGTTGTAATCGACCAGTTGGTAGGAGAAAATACAGTACCAAGTATGCAGTAAGACGGTAAAGAAGGTCAAATTTATTTATATAGTGCTTTTTACAATGTCTCGGAGCATCTTTAAAATATTATATTATCTTAAAAGGCCAATTCCAAACTGAGCAAGCCAAGGGTGACAGTGGCAAGGAGAAACTCTCAGAATATAGAAGGAAGAAACCTTGAGAAGCCTAGATGTTAATTGAAATAATGAAGTCGTAGTAAGAGTAAATTAAGTAAGTAATACAATTTAAATGGATAATTAAATTTAAATTAGTTATATAGTAAAAAGTAAAAGTAAATGAGTAAATAAAGTAAGTCTAATTAAAAACAATGTGCTAAACAAACTTTGGTCGTCTGGAAATAATTCATAAAAGATTAGTCAAATTTTACAGTAATCTAAACTGCAGTGCTTAATTTGTAAAACATCAGGTAAGGGAACACAGAACATGCTGTCCAACAAGTGGTCATTAAGTGAATAGCTTTCAGAAACATCTAAACACAACAGTGCTCATAGTGCAACACGCAATACAGTAGTCTTCAAAATTATCCTTTTTTTAAGTATGTGACATACTCATGTCAGCTCACACATTGCCAAAACAACAACTGTTATATCACTGTATACGATACAGATTGCACACCCCTATTATTAAGTATTAAGGTCATGCTTGGTGTGGGATGGGCTGCATATAAGCTTAACTGACACTGTAAGTGCTGGTAAGACAAGGAATCAGTTAATTGGTTTATAGTTGTTTCAACAAAACAGATGCTTTCATTTGCATGATTACACTTAAATAGCAGAGCAAAGAAACAATATTTGTAGCAAGAAAGCCAGTGGATCATATATTGTGTCGTCTATTCTACATCAGTGAAATGAGAAAGACTGTATTAATGTTACTTGTTAATTGATGAATTTGAACTTTAATGTACCTGAGAAGATGACATAGGAAGTAGGGTAATTGCATGCATGTTTACCAGCAAATGGATGCAGTTTTCCGAAGAAGTAATGGGCCTAATGCTTGTTGGTAGCTTGGTTTGGTTTGTTAGCTTGAGAGCTCTTACTCTGTCATACTGTATTTTAGACCTCTTTCATTTATAATGGATGTTATAATGGAGGTTTTGAGAGGTTGGAACAGCCTGTTGGGACTTATTGCACCAACTAAAGAAATTTTGATTAGGCTGAAGTTATACTGCAGGCTACTGTTCTAGAGAGACATTTATTTTCCCAACACTACAAGCTACTGAAACAGAGACCAAGAGAACATTACTTAATTATTTTATTATGAAATTTGTATGTGGACGAGTGGCAAGAAATAAATACATTTTTAGTACACTAGTACAATGATGATCATAAATATATCATGTAAGATGGATTAAGGAGAAAGAAAGCTATTTTCAATGTAGATAATCAGGAAAACAGGATGGTAGGAAGTGAGGCGAATATGCATCTGCATTCATATATATGTATCTGTTACGACCTATTGCTTTATTAATGCAGCTCTGGATTGGTCTATTGATTTTGATACTCTTTTTACACCTCTGGTCTGTTTATGTAATAACGTGCTGTATGTGCTGTAAATTGGCTTTCTGCATCCACTTCCAGTTTTATTTCAGATTGAGGCTGAGTATTTATTTTCTTTGCTCGTCAAAATCAATGTAGTTCTCAGTAATCAGATTTTTTGTCTTTAAAATTTTCATGTCAGTGTATATTTGTCAGCCCAGGTTGCATTTCCTCTGTTGTTCTTTTACAGAGAGGACTTTGAAAAGTGTACTCACAAAGCTGGAACAGTATGAGACTATTGTACCCTTGCTGCTGGACGGGGCGGAGAGCCATCCAATCAGTATTCTTCACTCGAAGGTAAGACCAGACTAGTAAACCCTACTTTCTGCAGTAGTTACAGTGGGGAAAATAAGTATTTGATACTCCTGTTTTTGCAAGTTTTCTCACATTTAAAGACTGGAGAGTATTTTTTTTTATCGTAGATTGGGTAATTTTTATTGTAGATACATTTCAATTGTGAGAAACATTTAATAAAAATCCAGAAAATCACATTGGATTAATTTTAAATGATTATTTTACATTTATTGTATGAAATAATATTAATATTTAAAAGAATCAATAATATTTGATACAGTGGAATAACAGAACTTAATATTTCTTAGAGAAAGCTTTGTTTACAGTTAAAGAGGTCAGATGTTCCATTGATCAATAACTGCAGCAGGGATTTTGGCCCACATAGATCTTCTTTAGATATTTCATGTTTTGGGACTGTCACTGGGCAACACTGCGGTCCAAATATAATCTACTGGGTTCAGGTCTGGAGACTGGTTAGACGACTCCAGGACCATGAAATGCTTCTTACGGAGCCACTCCTTAGTTTCCCTGGCTGTGTGTTTTGGGTCATTATCATGCTAGAAGACCCAGCCACAACCCATTTTTAATGCCTTTATGGAGGGAAGGAGGTTGTTGGCCAAAATCTTGCGATACATGACGCCATCCAACCTTTCTTCAATACAGTGCAGTCGTCCTGTCCCCTTTGCAGAGAAGCACCCTCAAAGTTTGATGTACTTCATGGTTGGGATGGTTTTCTTGGGGTTTTAATCATATTTCTTCTTCCTCCAAGCACGATGAGTGGAGTTCATATTAAAAAGCTCTATTTTGTTCTCATCTGACCACACGACCTTCTCTCATGCCTACTTTGGATCATCGAGATGGTCATTGGCAAACTTCAAACTGGCCTGGACATTTGCAAGTGTGAGCAGTGCGACCTTGTGTGCCTTGTAGGATTTTAATCTATGATTGCGTAATATGTTACTAACTGTCATCTTTGACACTGTGATCCCGCTCTGTTCAGGTCATTGACCATGTAGTTCTGGGCTGATTGTTGACCTTTCTCAGAATCATCCTTAACCCATGAGGTGAGATCTTGCATGGAGCCCCACACCAAAGAAGACTGACAGTCATCTTGTATTTTTTTTATAATGGCACAAATAGTTGTTACCTGTTCACCAAACTGCTTGCCTATTGTCCTGTAGCCCATCCCAGCCTTGTGCAGGTCTACATTTTGTCCCTGGTGTCCTTAGGCAGCTCTTTGGCCTTGGACATGGTGGAGTGGTTGAGGTGTGATTGATTAAGTGTGTGTTTTTTATACAGTTAACAAGTTCAAACAAGTACATTTAATACAGGAAATGAGTCCAGAATACAAAGGGCTTATTAAAGAAGCAGGTCTTTGCAAGCCAGAATTTTTGCTGGTTGGTAGGTGATCGAATACTTTTTGGGCAATAAAATGAAAATGAATTATTTTAAAATCCTTCAATGTGACTTTCTGGATTTTGTTTAGATTCTATCTCTCACTGAAATGTAACTGGTTGTAATGTAATATTTTATTTTGAGCACTTTAGCAGAAGCAGAAGAAATATTTGACAGAGAAAACTGCAACACCTAAATGTGTTTGTAAGCAACACAGACAATAGCATAGTTTATACTTATGCAAGTAGTTATTGCAAAGTATTATTTTATTAAAATAATTGTTAATGGAAACAAATGAAATAAAATATGTAAATCATTGAAGTATGACAAATAATATATGAAAACATAAACTCTTTTTCAATTTTATCTTTTAAGTTTATTTTTTCACTGTCAACAGTTAAAAGACAAATATCTATTTCCTAGTTTGTATAATATAAAAGACCTCGATCTTTAAAGCTAACTGCGATTGATCAGGTGGTTGTTAATTAGTGCTTACCTGTATACAAAGACTTCACCACTGTCTCACCACTGCAGTTCACTACTGTCTTTGTGTATTTTATACAACTATTAATTTATATATCATCATAAAAAACCTCAGCATTAATTCCCAATTAGGATATCTATTAATATACAGTGCAGTAGACACTGATTATACTGCTTGAAGGGTTACACGTCATTCTTACCGCTGTTTAACAAAGAGTTATTAGTGCTGATTGAAATGACTGATTTCTGCATATATTCAAATTCAATTTCTTAAACTTCAAATTCCCCCATTTTCAGCAGGCTTGTTAACTTCTACAGCTATAAAACCTTGTTAACTTTGGGACTTCAGTGGTATCATGTGTAACAATCACATGATAGTTGCAGTTTGTTCTGTCAAGTACTCACTCCAGGCAGAATATACTTTCCACACCCTCGAGCAGAAAATCATAAGTGCTCTAGTCCTAAAGCATCTGGATCTCTGCTTGGTATTAATTATAGAAGTCAACACCTTAAATGTGGGTATCAGAGCTGTACTGCTTTATTGCCTGGAAGCCCAGCGCTGCTCTTATCTTTGGCTTACTTTCCTTATAAACCATCTTCTACAGAGCAGGACAGATAATAACTTGATTGGTCTTAAAGATTAAGTCTGTGCCAGGCCTGTTGACCCTAATCATCTCCTGTTTCTGATTTTCAGTCACCTGTTTCACAATCATATTGTAAGTGGAAAGCTAAAAGCAGATTTACTCTCTTACCTTATTACCTACGAAGAGCAGACCCTGTCCTTAACCAAAACACAATCGTTCCAAAATCCTGATTCATCAACCTCATTCAATGAGACTTTGAAAGCGGCATTGACACATCACTGCAGTATACCCCTTCAGCATAATTTGCACATTCCCAATCCATGGGAAGTGCGAAGAGACCTACCAAAAGTTTAATTAGGCTTAATTCATCATAGTCTATTGCCAGGAACAGCCCAATGTCAAGAATCCCTGGGCAGGAATTGAACAGACATTACTCTCTTCCAGTGTATCCCGGGATGAGTGTTACAATTGTGTTAGTCAGCATTGTGCTACTGAGTAGTTAATTCTTGTGTAATCCTGATATTATTTTCATTCTCTTTTCACGGTCTGCTTTAACTATTGGTAACAAATATAAAGGCAAAGACAGAAACACGAATTCCTGAAAACAATTTATAATGTCTAATATTGTCTCTCTTTTCTACACACTCCTCTGCATACCTGTTTCTGAAACAGCAATTTGCTGCGGATGTGATTTGGTGAAATTTTAAAACTGTTAGGGATTGGGGTTTCGGACCCAAGGTTGCAGGGAAAAGGAGTGGAACGACGTTTGAATAACGCGGGGA